>VUQG01021854.1:42520-85242 GCA_015106755.1 Etia nguti | reverse complement strand
GGGCAAGACACTTCACCCGTTGCCTACTGGTGGTGGTCAGAGGGCCCGGTGGCGCCAGTGTCCGGCAGCCTCGCCTCTGTCAGTGCGCCCAAACCTGGCAAGCTACAATGTAGCTTGCCATCACCAGTGTGTGAATGGGTGGATGACTGAATGTAGTGCAAAGCGCTTTAGGGTCCATAGGGACTAAGTAAAGCGCTATACAAATACAGGCCACTACCATTTACATTCGTTTACTATAAAAACTCGATTTCGCAGGTGAGGTCAGTTTTAGAAAATTAGCCATGGGTGATGCTGTGAGGAGAGGGAAAAGTGCAAGGTGGTGATATGGCCGCTGAGAAATGAGCAGATCATTGAGGGAGCCTAAACTGAAGAGCCATCAGGGCCTTTTTTATCACCATCTACAGTCCATGTCCACATGTGTAGAAAACAGAAGTATTTACTCAATATTTCAAAAGAATTTAATGGATTTCTTTTACTGATGCTCTCCCTGCGCCACTCTTTCAACCCCATCTCCCACTTCTCCCAGTTCTCAGGTCCTGTTGTGTTGTTCCTTTCTATTCATGAAATCTTGTTTACACTTGTGTCTACACTGTTGAAATACTAGAAAACACGTGGAACAACAATGTTGATTATGCAAGCTTTAAATGGCCTCAGTTTTACATTTTTAAAAGAGCTGAAATGTGTATTATACACAGTACTGTGCAAAAAGTCTTCAACCACCCCTTATTTCTTTATATTTTGCTCAGTAGGAGCCAGGCTTTCATGTCATTTTTATAATGATCTTGCATAATACCTTCCTGGCATTTTTTCCTTTTTTTAAAAAATGTTTTTCTTTAGACATTGTATTTTTAAATGT
Source organism: Etia nguti (assembly GCA_015106755.1). NCBI lineage: Eukaryota > Metazoa > Chordata > Actinopteri > Cichliformes > Cichlidae > Etia > Etia nguti. Next base: position 84,386 of record VUQG01021854.1, on the reverse strand, counting down.
ATTTAATGTTTTCTTTTGTTTGCATATGATGCAGTGTAATATCTGCACATACAGTAACAGACAACTTAGCAAATCATCAACTTTAAATTGTATCTTTAGGCACTTTGTTACTAGCAGCATGACACAAAAGCAAATTTTTTGTTCCCATTTTATCAGTTGAATCTAAAATGATATCCATAAGGAAAAGGAAAGAATCAGCAAAAAACTTGACAGAGTTACATTTGGCCCTTCAGTTGATCCATGTACTCCTCACTAACCATGAGAAATTGGCTCAGTGGCTGTCAAGAAGCCATTCTTAAAGAAGGGAAACACAGAGCAGGGTGAACAGGTGTTAGTGGCAACAGGTCTTTCGGACTGATAAATCCATCTTTGAACTTTCTGGTTCAAATCATTGTCACAGAAGAGGTCAGGAGAGCAGTATAACAGCGGCTGTTGTAAAACACGGTGGAGGCTCTGTCATGGTTTGGGGCCATATTTCAGCCAGTGGTGTTGGAGAGGTTGTCAAAATTAGTGGAATTACAAAGCAGAAAAGTACCATCAGATTTTGACCCACCATGCAATACCATCTGAAAGCATCTGATTGGAAACGACTCCATTTTTAAGCATGGCAATGACCCCATGCACACTACCAATGATGTAAAACAACAGAAAAGCACACAGAGGAACACTGTCAGTCATGGATTGGCCTCTCCTCTCCTCCCAAAGTGTGGGATCATCTTGTCAGAGGACAAAACAAAAGACATCCAACATACAAAAAAGAGGTTTGAATGTCCTTCAAGAAGCCCAGAGAACTTTTCGTGAACACTGCTTACAGAAATTACAGGTTTTCCTAAGAGTGTTGCTATGTTGAAGAGTAAAGGTGGTCATACCAAATATTGACGTTCAAGCTTGGAATTGTATAAACTCTGCTTTTGCCTTCTATACTGTATTTCTATGTAAGTGCACACATGTTTGAATACATTGCTGCAAGTTTTTACCATTTTCCTAACAAAATATAAAAAAATGAGTGCAGTAGAAGTTTTTTTTGTATTATTTGAATAGAGGAATTACTCATCTTTTTTCATATAATTTGAGTAAAAGTGACAAAAGTCTGATCAATATTTTTTTTAATGAAATATGTTCGTCGAGTGTGACAAACAGACATGGGACACAAGATGCACAAAAGGATGTGGCGTCGCAGATGATGGATGGTGCTCATTTTTTCACTGCTGAGAACTAAAACTGCTAGAAAGTGCATTTTGACAGCACATTTCAAGCATTCTTAGATGATGTTTTTTTAAAAATACTACAAATGCATGAATAGCTTTTCACTTCCACCGAAAGCAACTTGAGCCCTGCCCCACTTTATGCATAGTTCAAGCCTCGAGAAGCCTCTTCTGGTATTTTAATTGTCCCACAGGTAGAAACTCTACATTGCTAATCATGATCGTCTCCAAATGTGGGGCATTTCCTAACAAGCTGCCTGAAAAGAACTGCGTCACTCTTAAACCAGATATAGCTCTGTGAAGTGGAACCTTCACATCAGCAGAGAGTGCAGCTCTCCAAGATTTTTTCTAAATCACAGCCTGCAGTGGCCCTGCTGCCTCTTTCACAAAGCACCACTTTTATTAAATCTCTAGAAGTCTTGAGAAAAGCGCAAGATTTCCACGTCTGGTGCCATTGCTGCAAATTGGAAGCCTTACAGCTCGTAAGATGGAGATTTGAGATCGGGAGATCGCACAGACACAGGATCCGTTATATAAACAACAAAAAGAGGGATGATGATCAGGGGAGTCTCGCAGCTCATAGTTGTTTTATTTTTAACACTACAACCACTTGTTTATTGACAAAACGGAACCATTTATGTAAAAGAGTACAACAGTTCAATCGGATGTTTCACACTTTCATCATACAATAGTGCTCCACTGATTTAGCGCAGAACTAGGAATCTCATGTTGCTGTTCTCTGGCTTTACTGTACACCAATAAAAAAATTCCACCTAATAACAGTCACAAAATGGAGGCCAGAGTAACTACAGTATGCTAGATGGGAACAGAGGATTTTTACAATTCTCCCCAACGATCCAGAAATGATTTGTTTCTCATTCTACACAGTGATGCAGGTTTTCCCATCGTGATTACAGACAAGCTTTCAGTAATCAGTCAAGTCAAGAAGCAGAAAGAAAAGAAAGAAGGGGGAACCAAACATAACACCGGAGTACTCAGCTGCATACAAAACTGCATTTTGTTAGAGGAAGCCTGCGCTTACTGTACTGCTGCTCCATGTGAGATTACAGAAGATTACTTTTCACATTTGCATTTTTTTTCTTGCAGCTGCTGTTTCACAGTCATTTGTAATGAAAACTGTGTTTGACCCCAACCTCACCACTGTGTTCTGACAATATTGAGCTACTGAGCTAGCTTCTTCTTCCTTTGGAAGTGCATTAACGCTTACAAACCACAGAGTAGGCCTGGCTTTACCAACAGGTGTGTGATCTGTAGCGCAAAGTCAAACGTCATTTTTAACGGGTGTCGGGCTCTGCCGGGGTTGCCCCTCGTCCCGCTGTCTGTTTTGGGAGCCGCAGAATTGTGCCTCTGCTTTTTTGCAGTTGACATGGTTCCACTGGTTTCATCATAACATGACCTTCAGCACACGCTGGGGCACTTTGCAGCAGAGTGTGAAGCAGATGGTATGAAGCCTCCGTTGCGGAAATGGGCACAGACAGCTGGAGACAGCATGGCCGAGTACTCATTCCTGACTGCTCTTGATGTCTTGTTCTCTTGAAGTCCGCATGCAAAGTTGGCGCATTGTAATGTAAAGTCTCTGCGGACGAATCCGTGGAATCACAAATAACACACACTCCTGCTCACTGCCGGATTAATTGATTGATTAATTATGTCACTCAGACCTGAGCGGACTACGAGACTTGGAAACTTTAATCATCGGCAGCATCTCGAACTGAGGTCATCGTATCTCATTTGTTCAGAAGTAAAGATAAGATGAAGCGAGACGGACCAGCAGGTGGTTTGTCAGTGCAGCTGACCAAACAAGAAAGAAGGCATGGAAGATGAAGCAGTTGATTTAGATTTCTATCCTTATGAGCATGAACAGTGAAAGAAACAGTGAGAGGTTAGAGGAGCCAGCTGCATTTGAGGTTATATAATCTCATCTGAGCTGCGAACACCTCTGGAGCCCACAGATGGAACTACAAGGACACCTGAAATATTACTTAACCTGCTGCAACCACAACCTAACTTTGGTTAGATGTAAAATGGATGGATAGATGGATGTTATCGGTTTTGATTGTAGTGGTACAGATAAAATGCTGAAACGCTCCTCTCACTGTTCCAATCACATTACACCTACCGCAAACGAAACACTGTTCCCTCTCAAGAAAATATCTAATGAGAGGTTAAAACTAAGAGAATCTCTCCTGATACTTGCGATTTGTTGGAGTAAACATTTCTGAGGATTCATCTCAATCTTCTGTTATTGTCTTTCTGTGGAGATTTGCGAGGTTCTTTGAAGTGTGTACTGCTCCCTCCCTGAAGCGGTGCAAGCCAAAGATAAAAACCTTTCCTCATAATACAGGGATTCACTTCAAAGGTCTGAAAATGAAACACTTTGACATACTATCAGTGTTCACAGGTGTGTGTGTGTGTGTGCACGCGTGTATGTGTGTGTGTAGGTAAGTTTGCATGTGTACATTACCATGATTTTAAATTATTCCTTTAAAAAAAACACAGTTTACACTGAAAAAATCTATTTTTTTATTTTACAGGAACTAATTTTATATAAGCCCTATCTGAAATATTGCAAACTGCTAGAGCAGCTCAGTGTCACTGTGCAGTGTAACAGATAAAGTATAGATAATGTCTAGATAGAAAGCCTATTCTTAATGTGCGTATTATTTCCAAAAGCATGCATGCTAGGTTAATTGGCGATTCTAAATTGGTCACAGGTGTGGATGTTAGCATAGCTCTGTGTCAGCCCTGTGATAGACTAGCAACCTTTCCATGCCCCTCACAGCTTGTTAAATACAGTAATTAGCAACATTTCTTCAGTTATGTTAGCAGAAAATCTGATCCAGTTCCAAGTTTTTGATAACCACAGTTTGACAGGATTGTAATTTAACTGCCTTTTTCCATGTTTATAATTCTTTAAATCAGCTGTAGAAAAAGATAAAGTGCCATCTCTTCTCAAATATTACATCACACCTAATAATAGCATATTCGTTGTCTGCAAACATGTATGTATTCATAGGTAATCCATTAACATGCAGAGAAAGCGACAATGTGCATTTAATATTCTGCTAAGTTAGTCACGGCAGGCAGGCGGTGTAATTCCCCTGTAGATCATGGTGCTTCCTTGCATAAAGCCCTGCTAGATTCTGCTGTCAACACAGCATGTCTAAGTACAAACATGAGCTACGGCTCCAACGAAAAGCTCAGATTTGTTCTTGGATGCTACTATGTCAGATTCTGTTTGAATCAGATTGATTGCTTGTGTAACTGAATAGTTTTGAAAAGCACACAGACAGGGTTTATTTTCATCTGCAGACTGTTTCGGGGGTTGTAACTTTCAGCCCACAAGGCTGTTAGCATGCACGCTATATCCTGCATGTGTGCATGATCGAATGTGTGCACTCATGCGTGAGTACGCACAGCTACAGCAGCCCACGAGGAGTTATTACCGTAAGAGAGTCTCTTCCCAACCCCCCGCACCGCTTCTGCACGTACAGATGTGCACACACGCACACAAACATAAAGACTTTCACAAAAGCTACAGTGACAACAAGGTTGTGCGAGGGTACATTCATTCTCTTCAGAAAAGACTAATTTAAATTTTTAATGGGTTCAGACTCTTTAAGGAAAATAGAGAAGTGGCTTTACTGAATAAGCAGCCATCCTTCCAACATCTAAATTTCTATAACCCTGAGGGAGAGATGCAGCCCAATATGAACTTTTAATGTAATTTGGCATACTAAATGTGCTATTATGCAGAACATGTTCTCACATAAATATCAGCCTGCCACAAATTAATGACTGAGCAATGAACATCAGCGTTGTCTTTATTTGTCTTCACAGAACATATTTAAACAAGTCAGTCTATGGTATCACACAAAAGTCTTGAGACACCTCCTCATTTCTTTATAGTTTGCCTGGGAAATATGTGCAGAATTGTATTGAAACATGTTCAAACATACATGGAGGTACAGTATATAAGGCAAAAACAGAGTCTGTACAATTTTAAAGAGCTTTAAAGTCAATATTTGGTGTGACCGCCTTTATTCTTCAACACAGTCTTAACTCTCTTAATCAAGCTTTCTTGTAATTTAAGTAGCCTTTAGGAATAGTTCTCCAGGTGTCTTAAAAGACATTTAAAGCTCTTTTTTCAATGGTGGCTGCCTTTTATTCTGTTCCCTGCAAAGATGATCCCACACTGCTTCAATAATGTTGAGGTCCAGGCTCTGGGGAGGACAATCCATGACTGAAACTGTTCCACTGTGTGTTTTTCTATCCAGATTTGCTTTTACTGCGCTGGCAGTGAGTTTGGGGTCATTGTCATGCTGGAAAACAAAGTTGTTGCCAATCAAACACTTTACAGATGGTATTGCATGAGGGATCCATATCTGATGGTACTTATCTATGTTCATAATTCCATCAATTTTGACAAAATCCCCAACGCCACTGGTTGAAATGCAGCCGCAAAAGATCACAGAGCCTCCACCATGTCTTAAAAACGGCCTATTTCTTAAGAACATGGCTTTCAGATACTGTTCATCTGCCCTAGATATTTACTGTAGGCCTACCACTTCTTTGTCTCTCTTTTTTATGTCTTCCTCTTGTCAAGGTTAACATTTTTGAGGATAGCTAATAGTTCTTTGGGAATCAACTTGTTAACTTGTTATTATTTTATGCCTGCCAAACTGTGTTATCTTTGACATTTTTCATAGATTTGACTAAAGAACAAATTCTGTGTTTTATAACAGTCTGATAATAACAAAGTGCCTAAAGATGCAATTTAAATTCGGTCTTGGTAAGTTGTCTCTTACATGTAGACGCAACATTGATTCATCCCTTGAGTAAGATGTCTTTTTTATGTTTAAATATGCTTGAACTCTATAAGACCTGCTTCCACTGATTTTCAGTCCAGTTCTTTTGATTTTTTTGGGATACCTCAGCCCTTTCTTCCTGTTTCCCTTCCTTATGAACGTCTTCTTGACAGCCATCCTTCCACTGAGACCATTTCTGTTGAGGCTTCACTGAATAGAAGAATCAACTGAAGGGCCAGATGTGCCTTTCAGGTCCTGTGTCAGGTCTTTGCTTTGTATTTTTCCCCCATTTCTTAAGGACATGACTTTCAGATACTGTTTGTCTGCTGTAGATAGTTTTATTAGGCCTGCCATTTTTTTTCTCAGTATAGTGTTCAGAGCATATTTGGAGCTAATAGCCCTTTGGGAATCAAATTGTTGACTGCCAAGCTGTGTTCAACTGAGGAAATGTGAACAAATTATGTGTTTTTGTGACAAAAATACCATTGAAAATTGATTCTTTGCTAAGTTTTCTGTTATGTGTAGATGCAACTCTAACTAATCCCTTGAGTTAGGTGCTCTTTTTAGCCTTGAATGAGTTAAGTAATTTAGCAAACACACAAACAAACAAACAAACAAACAAACAAAAAAAAAAAACATTCTCTGAAGATGCTCAGCTACAAGGGCTGGACTGAAAATAATTGAAAAAGCAGCCAATGTTCAAAGAAACCTTTGAAAGGCCTTTAGAAAATGTGCAGAGGTATTGATCAAGATCACTGACATTACAACATTACAAGAATGTCTGTCTCCTCTGAAGCAAAATAAAGAGTAAAGAAATGAGGGGTGGATTTTTTTTTTCCAATTAAAGCCCACTATCTATCTATCTATCTATCTATCTATCTATCTATCTATCTATCTATCTATCTATCTATCTATCTATCTATCTATCTATCTATCTATCTATCTGTTAATAATAATATTAAGTAATATTTTAGATGATGTGATTATTAAGTCATGAAGCAGAGAAAACTGTAGGAATGTAAAAATATGAACCATCACTCACAACACAGATATTTGAACACATTTGTGAGCAATGTGATATCAGAACGGAGTAATAACATGGTCGGTGAAGCATAAACCTAATTATTGATAATAGTATCAGCAGAAATACTGACATTTACCTTTGAATGAACTAATAATAATTAACCCTGGAAAAGCACATTCACTGCATGTATGAATCTCCTGGACATTTCAAATGGGCTGTAAAACAGGCTCCTGAAGCTTTTTATCAAGACTCTTAATGCTCTAACGTACTGAGATTAGTTTTTCTGTGAGGACAGAAAAAAGTCTACAGAATCCAGTATCCGTAATCCCAGAGAGCTTAAATATACCCCAAGTTATTTTATTGTATTCAAATAAGGTCATAAGGTCTTTACCAGAAAATGTCATGTTTATCCTTAAAGACTGAAAAATGGAGCGAAGCCTGGAAGTTAGTTAAGACACTTAACTGAAGCTTCTTCCCACACGTGTCACATGCCTCACTCTACTCATAATGTTTACGGATATACACCAGAATTACCTGCAGGTCAGTTTTAGCATCAGATTTCCCATCTTCCCCACTGGCTTGTCAATACCACGGGAGCCTGGCATTGCTGCCTGGTGTTTCGACCTCTGCACCACTCCCAGCATCCACCTGTAAGCCACGGTAGGATATTGACTATGAGCTCGAGGCCTAGTTAAACTAACACAGTTTTTGCTTGCTGTAATCATTTTTACACTTTCTACATGCCAGTAAGAAATCCCGTCCTGATGTCCTTTCAACACAGTGATGATGGATAATAAATCTAGTGTGAATATAGAGATGAAAATATAAAGTCAATCTAATATAATGATTAATGAATGAAGAGGAAATCTTCTGAAGAGAAAATCTTCCAAAGATACTATGAAATTCTCTTTAAGCATCTCCCCCCTTGCAGCAAAAGAATAGAAACACAAAGAATTTTTGTTCTCAAAAGTTTAGAAGACAACTATGTGGATTTTGTCCTCAACTAGGAGGGAGTCTCTTAACTGTGTTTATTAAAAGGAAGTAAAATTATAGAAATGGACATATGGGAACCTGACGTCAAGAGAAAGCTAAAAATTGTGAATTCATTAATCTATCTACTCATTTAACCCTCTTTTACACATGCTGACAGTTCTTATTTATTAGTGCATTGCTTCATAGTGGCATCGGCTGTGAAACTTTTTAACTGTAATCCCATGACTACTTAAAAATTAAAAAGACATTCATTATTGTAACATGTAACATTAACATATTTAGTCTGATTCCCTCAAAATGACTCACTTGGGAAAAGTGTGAAAAAATATCTCAAAGTTATATTCTTGTCCTTTCTTGAAGTGAACCTAATATTATAATTTCCAGAGCCACATTTTATTAATTGGACTTTACCGATTCACAGTTAAAAATGCATGATTATTTGTTTTATGTACATGGATGGAGCTTCTGTGGTCATACAGAACAGGAAATACATGGTCCGCAACAATACTCAGGTAGGCTGTGGTGCTTAAACAATGCTCAGCTGGTACCAGAGGGCTCAAAGTGTGACATGAAAATCCCATCACCACCATTACACCATTCATATTTTTTATGCCAAATTCTGACCCTACCATTGAGTGTTGCAAAAGAAATCCAGACTCATCAGACCAGGCAACATTTTTCCAATCTTTTGTTGTCCAGTTTTAGTGAGCCTGTGTGAACTGAAGCCTCTGTTTTCTGTTCTTAGCTGATAGGAATGGCACTCGGTGCGGTCTTCTGCTTCTGTTGCCCATCTGCTTCAAGGCTGGACATGTTGTACATTCAGAGATGCTCTCCTGCATATCTTGGCTGTAACCAGTGTTTATTTCCTTTCTATTAGCTCAAAGAAGTCTAGCCATTCTCATCAGACCTTTGACATAAACAAGGCAGTTTCACCCAGAGAACTGCCACTCACTGAATATTTCCTCTTTAGTCAGTAAACTCTGGAGATAGTTGTGTAGGAAAATTCCAGTAGATCAGCGGTCCCCAACCTTTTTTGCGCCACGGACCGGTTTATGTCCGACAATATTTTCACAGAACGGCCTTTAAGGTGTCGTGGATAAATACAACAAAATAAAAACAGTACCGGTACCAAAAAAAAAAGAAGATTTATTCATAACACACGGGAAAAGACCCAGGGAAACTGAGATAACGATAAAACGATACAAAAATAACGATAAAAACCCTGAAAACCCTAAATGTCTCACCTGAGCCTCAACTCTCGCGGCCCAGTACCAAACGACTCACGGACCGGTACCGGTCCATGGCCCGGGGGTTGGGGACCGCTGCAGTAGATCACCAGTTTCTGATCAAATACACAGAGCAGCAAAGAGAGACCATCTAGCACCAGCAACCATGTCACATTTAAAGTCACTGAAATCACCTTCAACTTCAGCATGGCACCTTGACCATGTCTACATGTCTAAATGCACTGTGTTGCCACCATGTGATTGGCTCTTTAGATATTTGTGTTTAAGAGTAGTTGAACCTAGGTCTATCTAACAAAGTGGTCAGTGAGTGTACATTAACACACACCAAACACACACACAAAATAAGCATAACAGGTCTGCTTTAGCTGTTGTTGTGCCTCACAGTAAACAGAGCTACAAATCAATCAAGGCAGAAATTAGGGTCATCCCCTTCAGATGTCTTCTCCCTTTCGACATTAGCTGATGGTTACAACTCGGCTGGGTGTCTTATCGGCTGATTTATGAAATCAGAGCCACCGTTGATCTTGTCTAGAAATTTTACAGTCTCTAAGTGATCGTGGTTTGTTGAGCTGAGGGCCACTGCTGAGATGAAGCTCTCATCTTGTTAATTAATGGTCTGCAGGTAATGTGGGAGGCCCGGTCTTCAGCAGGCGGTGGAGTACATTCTCTGGAGAAGGATCGGCCTGTAATGAAGGGCACTTAGACCACCTGCCAGGAGACCACAGCCAAGATTAAAAGTCACCAAGAGCTTCTTCAGACTAAGACAGATTCATCACAGATGTGTTAGTGAAATATTATGCTGCAGTAAACCAGCTGGTGGGAGCATACACTTCCTCTATCGCTACACATCATTTCTGTGTATTCTTATTCAAAGTACAAACAGAAGAAACCACAGAAATACAGTTAATGGCGTGTGTGCCTATTATCTCAGTGTTGATGAAAAAGTATATTTCTGTGAAGAGTGCAGCGGTGATAAATTGTGCACCAACTCCGAGGTGAAAAGCCTTGATTCAGAAAACTCCTATCCTAATGGTCTGTCATTCCTCTGGGGAATTCAGTAAACACTGGCTCTGAAATCATTTTTCAGAGTGCATGTGTTCTCAATAAATGTGCTGACAACACAGAGTGCGAGAAACATAGAAGATGAATAATAAATAAGACAATATTCATGCTAAAGCCTGTTGGGATATGTGCATATGAAGCATTGGTTTGAATGACTAAACTGTAATCAGTTTCTAGAGTTTGCTGCGGCAACACACAGAAGGATGTTACATCTAATTTTGGCTAAAGAAGCAATGATGTACAATCACAGCTGCAGGTTTTTGTCCTTTTTCCAGGAAACACAATCAGATTAATTGTACATTTTAAAGGAAATTAAGTCAAACAAAGAGCAGCAGCCTGCCGTCATATGAATATGCCTTCAATCCAGCATTTATCTCGAGGTGAAAACTGCGTTAACTGCAAGCTTCTCTTCGCCGCAGCGTGGCGATCACAGTTTAGTTCATCGTTTTTGTCACACCCTTTGCTTCAGTTTGCATGATCTTATTTCACATGTGTTTTCCCATAAACGCAGAATGTGTGGATTTCAATTCGGTTTGTCTCAGAGTTTTTCTCAGAGTCTCTGTTGGCTCGCTTCCCACAAATCAGCCGATCAGATATTGATGACTCATTTTATTCGCTCCTTTCCAAATTGCGTTTTCATCCCTTGAGAAGCAGGGCTGCTTTCAGCCCTCTGTGTTAAGATGGGAAGCTAGAAATATTAGGTGGGCATCGAGGGCTAGATAAAGCAGCCGACCAGTTTCTTGTTTGCGAAGCCGTCTGGATGCTGATATCTCTTAGATCACTAGGGTTGTATATGATCCATGACAAAAATTATTATAATAAACAACTTGAACAAACTAATCTTTAGAACACTAATTTGTTCCACCCCATATGTAGCAGCTACAGGGGCTCAGGAAAAGCACTCACTGCAGTCAATCACTCTGCGCATTCATTCTCTAAAACAGCGGCACAGTCAACACACACAGAGAGGCAGACTATTTTCTTTTGTGTATGTGTGTCTGCCATAATACTTTTTTTTTAAACAAATACTGCTGTGATCAATGGCTTTATGGTAACTGCAGTCAGTGCATGATGAAAATGATCAGTGAGTTAAGTAATATGGGTAATGTAATGTATTCATTAAGTAAATCAGCCCTCCAGTTCACATGTAAATATAAGCAGAGGAAAAAAATACAAGAGCTCATTAGATAAGGAGATTATTTTCACATTGTTAAGCTGCTATTTCGATGCAATCCTACCATTAAAATGTGCACAAGAGTCTTATAAATACTAATTCATCATCATAATGCAGATTTAATTGAAAAGTTAATACAGATACAGAGTAGCAGGGTCTCTCCCAGTTCAGTTAGAAAAGATGCAAATAAGGGAAAGTCTCTAATGGATTTCGATGACGAAACAATATTTTTATGACCATAACAATGCAGTGTTGATCTATTGACACATTAAAAATGTTAGAGAAAGCATTGTGACATATCTCACCAGCACAGAAGCTGCGGCAATAGGTAAACTGGAATTGCATGAAGTTAAAGGTACAGTGTGTAAAATTTCACCACCAGATGTCAGTAGATTGCAGATTGCAGTCCACTGAATTGCACTGAAAGTGTATAATTTTAGAATGGGCTGGGCGTTCACATTTATTTATTCTGATAGAGGCTGTAAAGCTTTGTGAAAGGAGTCCGGTATGTTCAGTGACGTGTGAGGTGTTCAGGGTATCCAGAACTTTTCTGTCACTAAGCGCTGCTGTTTTTGTCTCTGTTAGCCAAAACAATGCTGGTCAAACTTTCTCAGAAGTGGATCTAACAATGTTGGACTCAAACATTTAGCCAATAAAGTCTCATATAATGTGAGAATTATTCAAACTGTTTACCAGAGCAAAAGTGTGGACTGAAGCCTGATATAAGCTCGTGTAATGTTAGCTTATAACCAGCTGTTGTTTTTCTTCAGTTCATTCTAAGCTGGCTGGAAACAGGAGGGTCACATGTCTAATCTGCTGACAATTAGGTAATTGTGAGAATATTGGGAATAAATGAATGTTTTTATGCACTTTTTCATGTTTTAGAACCCTGACTTTAGTTTAGGAGATGAGGCTTGAGGTGAGGAGGAAGAAGATGATGTTTCTTTCGGATGCCAGGTGTATTGTCTCTTTTTTCTTTGGTAAAGGGTTCTGTCTCAGACAATAAAACACAGATATGATCTTTCATATGTTAAGTCTGATGGTGCAGACACAAATTAAAATTTTCATTATTCAAGATGGCGAGGCAACATGGCGACTTCCACAGACTGGCGCTGCTGCTATGCACTGTGTTTTTAATGGAGTCATTATAAGTTTCTGAAAATGCATCAGTTTTTTGGAAGACATGGTTACACACTGTATATTTACAATGTATATTTACGAGTACAATATTTTTCACATTAAATGTGTTAGAGAGAGTATTGTGACATGTCTGCTGGTAACAGGTAAACTGGAATGGCATACTGAATCATGTGCACAGGTCAGGTTTTTCATTTTTGTGTAATTTTGTAGTCTGCTTCCTCTGACCTCCTCTGTAAATGCAGAGTTTATGACACCCCTGCTATACATCAGCAATACTGATAATTAGCAAAAATTATTTTTTATGTTTCTGTAATGGTTAATCGACCAGTATGCCCAAGCTCTTGAATTCGAATGGTATTTTTTACTGCTAAATTATAATAATTGTTGTCATCCACGAACTTTCAAATTTACTCTTTTACTATTGTTTTGTATTAAGATGCCAAACATATTTTCTTGCATTCTTGAAAAGCACTTATATTTTCTGTCATGCTTCTTCCATTTATCAGAAATCATCTTTGCTTTTTTCCCCAAAACTGAATTGTAAATATACCAAATTATTTGTATGTCAAAAATCACATCTTTGGTTTGTTTTTACCCAGTCCAAAAAGTACAAAAACCAGAAAAAAGAAGCAATGCGACTGGGGGGAAAATGAAAGGGAAAAAAAAGAGAAAATAACAGGAGTGCTGCTGGTGTCTCAAATCACCGGTGCTCACTGAAGGGAATAATGGTAAAAAAAGAATAGTGGAGTGGAAAAAAAGCTAAAAAGAAATTGCATAAAGAAACCCAAGTCCAGGCACTCAGAGTAGGTTTGAAATAGTAATGAAATTCCTTATTTTACTGGCTAAAGAGATTTAAATGACACCAATGCTTACAGATTGATACCAACTGAGCCATTAGCTTTACTCAAATCTGGTGAGCAAAACCGTACATGCATCATTTTCTTCAGCCTTCTGGGGGGCAATAGTGAGTACAACATTTCTCTACATTTCAAGGACTTCTTCCAGGAAGTACAGAGACGGACTTACAAAGATCTCTTACAAGCTGTTAAAAACATAACAAAAATAGAGCAGACACAAGACATTAAAGCATTAATTGTCACGTATACAGCACAGAAGTACAGTATGAAAGTCAACATTGTAACTCAACTGTAGTCAATCACAAAAACAGTGATCTTAAATTAGGACCCAGGTGCTGATTATAAGAAACATGAGAGGTCTAACCCCTAAATTAGGACAAGGTAATCAGTGGTCTTTAGGGTAGAAATCCAGTATTCCTTTTATCAACACCCTTGGCATCAAACTAAAATTTTCAATGCCTGACACTCTTTATGATGCATTTTTATTTACAAAAACAATCTCCTGTACAGTCGCAGCATCGAGGAGCTCTAGAAAGATTCTATTTATAGCCCTTTCCCACTCGGCTCGACTTGACTCGACTTTGGTCTTTTTCCATTACAATCAAGTACCACCTAATGTGCATAGGGTCGTTATAGCAACACAGCTGAAAGTCCAGTGACATCATTTGTATGCAAAATGAACACCACAACAATGGAAGACGTTGAGGTGATTTCATACCTGCTGCTCGGTGTATTCTTTTTGTCAAACTCGGAGACCATGGTGTTCATTTTTGTGTAGCCATTTCGCTCGCTGGGCCGGGTTTCAAAAAATGTCGGTTTTGATTTTCATGAACGAGATGCTGTCATGACTCATTAGGTGACGTCACTGACTTGTCAATCGGTGGCATGCAGTCCGCTGACCTCGCATTTTTAGGTCTCCTCAGATCACTTGGAACCATGGCAGAGTAGATACTGAAAAGGACCTGGTACCAGGTACTACCATCCAATGGAATATCTAAAAACAGAGTCAAGTCAATTTGAGCCAACCTGAGTAGGTACTGGTGGAAAAGGGCTATTAGTGTCTGTTCTGGATCTGGAGCACCAGATGCCTACTGCTATGTCTATATTTGGTGTAGTTAATTTAAAAGCTGAATTTTACATCCAGTTAAAAAATTGGCTTAATGCTGACTTCAGTTCAATAAGGAGAGATCATCTGGAAGAATTGAAGATGATTTATTGACATTCATAATTTAATTAAGCTACTTAGCAATTAAGTCTCCAACAACCCATCACATAAAAACAGAACCCAGCAGTGACAGAAATTAGAGTAGGACCTCCCAGAGACTATAGGCTGGTGAGGATGAAGATGGAGGCTTGAAGCTTGAAGCTAGAAGCAAGAAGATGATTGGACTAGAGCAATGATGTCAGCATGGAGTTTGACGCTGTGGGAAAGTGGAAGTGATGTAAAGAATAGACTAGCAGCCAACCACCCAGGAAAGCAGGCGGATGAGTGATTACAGATCTTCCTTATTGAACTTGTGTATGAACCTCATAAATACACAATAGCTAAAGCAGGGTTTGTCATGAGGGTATCTTCTCAAATAATCATGAACATAACAGAGAACGATCATTGTTTTTGAGATATGTTAACCACTGGTTTCGATTTCTATGACATTTACCAGGTTTCATGTTAAAGTCTATGTTTGTTTGGCACGGCAGCAACACACAGTTGTCCCTTGGAACAATAAACATCATGCTGAAGTTGAAAATAACACAATAAGGCATCATATGATCTGTGACATTACAGAAATCTGGGAGCTGAAAAGATAATTTGCAATTTAGAGAAACTTGACAGTCGATAGAGAACACTTTGCAATGCTGGGAGGGCAGCTCTAAATATAGGCTATCTCTGACTTCCCATCTGGTGTTGCAATATTTGCAAAAGACTGAGTGGCTACAATTTTAACAGTCTCAGTTAGTGCAACAAGTAAACGAGTGAAACAAGCTGATAAAGGAGCCGCAAAGAATTAACTGATTTCTCATCCAAATGGCACATCCTATTAATCGCATAGTGCTATCATTTTTTTGTCTCCCATCTCATATACGTCACCTACTATGCTGTAAAAACACACCTCACAATCCATAATGTCTGTAGGCAGTCGACAGCTTCATACATCTCTGGCAATTCGAGGCTGCAAAAGAACACATGCCCAGTCTCTCTTCTGCCAAACCTCTCACTGGGCAAAGGTGCTGCTCCCAGCTAAAAGCTGTAATTTCTCTCGCACCTGGCTAGTGTGGTCTGGGCCAATAACCGTGTGCCTCTCAGGCTCATCAGTCTGGCAGACACTAAATCAGTCTGGTCCCCTGCAGGAACCCCGAAGCTGTGCTACTTGTCACATGCAGCACTTTAATATGTTCCTGCAGGCTTACCGCTCTGTCAGAAATTTGCTTGCTTTGTGAACATGTGGCTGTGGATGAAAACTTTTATATATCTAGCTATATATAAATTCCCCAGCACTTTGCAAAAAGTCCAGGACGTAATTTTGATCATTTACGATGCAAGTACAGATAACAGGGATACCTTCCATCCAGAGGGTAAGCTTTCAGCTTCTTTGAAAATTCTGTGCGATTACTTTGAGCGCAGCTCCTCTGCTCGTCTTCTGTCGGAGCATCGGGGAGAAAACGGCACACATTCCTTGTGTTTCTACTGCTGCTGGATTCTGATGTGTATTTGTTATCAGTTTGTGCCCATGCTTGTGCGTGTGCGCGCGTGTGTTAAGTGGATTTCTTACTGAGCTGGATGCTAGAGCCTGGTATGACAAAAGCTTATGGCTTCAGACAGACAGATGTTCCTCTTCAGATAACGATCTCAGCATAGAACATGGCTGTGAGAACAAAGCTGTCTCCTGTGATTATGTTCCCTCTGCAGCTCCAACCTGGGGAATACTTTGTGCAGGGTACAGTCGAGATCCAGCTGATTGGCGTCATACAGAGTTAAATGATTAATGCTTTTATGACAGTTTCTATTTTTACATCTGCCACAGTGGCTGTTTTGAAGCTGATGAAAAAGAAGATTCTGTGCAGACTCACCAACTTATTTGCCTTGTTTTCGCTGCGAGTTTCAAAGCTCACCGAGATAAGAGAGTGGGGGATCTGGCAGCTGGCGGAGTGGAGGGTGTTTTTGAAAGGGAAAAACTTCAGAGCTGCGTTTAATCTCCACCTTCATACCTAAACCGTCCCCAGCAGCTGGGAAAGGAGGACCCGAGCAGGTGATTACCAAAGTCAGGGACAAGGATGTGACTGAACCACACAAAAGATACTGAAAAAGAAGCGGCCTGGTCGTCCTAATATGTAACCACTGAACTTGCTTTAAAATGATGTAAACACATTCACAGACATAGAAAACGAACACAGTGCGTTTAGCATTCATCACTGTTTGACTGTCAGCTTCAGGGCCTCTTTGAGTGACAGCTCCTTTTCTGATAACTCCAGGGCAAGAAAAGGTGAGAGTTTCAAAAATCTTTTCTGGCTTTACTTGACAACCCAGACACCACACCGTGATGTATGGAGGATACAGTCCTAATGTGACTAACTGCCTTAGGTGTTGGCTCTCAGAGAAGGTTTCCAGACTAAACAAATGCAGTGAGAAAAGAAAATCTCATTTTGGAGGGAAAATCTATTTATGTGAGAATGTACTGTACACACAGCATTTTTTTTAAACATATACAATACATATAGAGCAGTCACACAGCGGTGCTAGTACAGAACAAAATAATACCTCAAATTATTTGCCTTACAGTACTGTGCAAAAGTCTTGAGCCACCCATCATCCCTTTATGTTTTGCTTGCAAGAAGCCAGATGATCCTGTATTTTTAAAAAGTGGTCTAATCTATTCTGAAGGTCTTTCAAAATGTTCCTTAGACATTGGCTGATTTTTCACCCATTTTCAGTCCAGAGGAATGCCAGTTTTATTTGTTTGTTTGTTTACATGTAACTCTGACCTATGAATCATTCAAGCCTAAAAACGGCAACTAACTCAAGGGACAAAGCAGGGTTGTGTCAACACATAACAGAAAACTTAGCAAAGAATCAGCTTTAAACCAATTTTGTATCTTTTTTACTAACAGCCTGTCACAAAAATTTGTTCTTCAGTTGAATCTGTGAAACATACCAAAAATAACACAACTTAACAGGTGATTCCAAATGACTCACCAAAAGCTATTAACTGGAAACTTGGCATATCTGAGAGTGGTGTGTAGTGTGTCCTTAAAAAGTTGTAGAAACTGGACAAGTGGTGGAAAAAAAGAGGAAATAACAGACCTAAAAACTCTAGAGCAGATGAACAGTATCTGAAAATTATGTCCTTGAAAATAGGAAAGAAATCCAGCAAAGGCCTGACACAGGAGCTGAGAGATGTATCTGACCTTTCGGCTGATCCATCTCATGTTCACAGAAGCCTCATCAGAAATGGTCTCAGAGGAAGAGTGGCTGTCAAGAAGCCATTCTTAAGGAAGGGAAGAAGGGAGAAAAGGCTGCAGTATGCCAAGTTACACAAGAACTGGACTGAAAATCAGTGGAAACGGTTCTTATAGAGTGATGACTCCAAATCTTTTTGTACAAAATTATGTATGAATTATAAATGCAGAAAAGTAACATCAGATTTTGAATCACTATCACTGTCAGCCATGGACTGGCCTCCCCAGAGCCCAGAACTCAACGTTAATGAAGCAGACAGACAGAGAACAGAACAAAAGGCAGCCGACATCCGAAGTGTTGACGAATAAAGGTGCTCATACTAAATACTGAATTTCGAGCTCATTAGAATTGGATTTCTTTGAAGGACCAAGGACTTCCTCCTATGTCCACAAAACGACAAAAAAGACAAAAAGATGTGTTTTGGAAGTGTTCAGAGAATATTGTGCTTGAATATGTGTGTGATACCTTTCTGTTTTTGGCAAAACTAAACTAAATACTCTTTTAAGGTACTTGAACTTGAGTCAAATCTAATTATAATTCACTTTATATAAAGTGTTCAAAATGTTTGAAAAAGAGCAGATAAGCCGAAAACAGATCAATGTTGTCCTTCTTCACTCATTCCAACCATCTGATGGCCTCACAGCTTTATCCCTGATACTTTTGAAAGAACCAAAACACAGTTTTGGCAGGTTATAGCCAGCTGAACAGAAAGTACTTAAAAATTTCTCCTCATGCTTACAGACTGCCACAAAAGTATTAATGATTTATCAGCCCCAGCACTTCTGTAGTTTCATAGGTTGCAATAAAAATTCTGTTGACTTCTTTCACTGCAGGTTTTGTCTTAATTGTGGTGGGGTTTTAGGCCATAAAACAGAAGTTTTCTATTTATTTCAAATAATCAAACAAGAACTGGTTGATTTGGTCACATAAAACTAAACATAATTTCATACAAAGGTGATCAAGGAGGCTGTCGAATGCGCAGATGTGGTTGTAGTCACTTACAGATGATGACACGTTATGGAAATCATTTTTATTTTTATTACTAATATTATTTCACATGTTGTGAAATCACAGAGTGACTCATATCACAGGTTTTTTTTCTGCACTAGTGAGAGGAATGGCTTCATGATCTAATGTTCTACACCGTGGTCTCGTATTTTAAAGTCAAATATTTCAACCCAGAAATCATACACCGATTTGACAGCCAGAGATTTGCAGTCACATCTGGGACTCTGCAAAGGAAAAGGGCAACTTTGACATATTGATGCAGAGAGGGGGCACGACCTGAACTGCCGCCACTAATCAATGTTCACCTCAACCTTCAACATTTCCAGCAAAGCAGTCCCATGGCTGCCAATTCGATCTGACTGCTTTTCCACTGTGTAGACGCCAAGATAGCAGAAAAATTTGTGTCTGCACTTTTTTTTTTGTTCAAAGCAGAAACTTCAGTGGTTCAGTGTAGGTGCTTTTAATAATCTTGGTTTTATGGTGCCTCATAAAGCATGATGTTAAAGATGCACGACAACAATGCTGAGGAGGCAAAAGGATGTGTTGCACAGCTTTACCCCAATAAGATCTCATTTCCTAATCGAGGTCCTACTGAGCTCCTCCCAGGTCTTCATTGCAAATTTATGTTTTCTGCTGAATGCAGACTGAGCTGTTTTGCATATTACCTATCAGCCCCTGGGAACAGCACAATAGATCATTGATTTGTTCAGTGGTTTCCTTCTGGATGAGCTATGCAGGTAAAAACAAGAGACGACAGAGCCGTCGCAACCTTTATTTTCAAGTTTCGCTGAATGACTGAGGATGCAAAACAGCCTTTTAGGTGCAGACGAGGGGCCAGATGTGCCCCTTGTCTGCACAACCATGCACGTCTTTCCACACAAGTAGACTGGTATTTATAATATGTATAACATAAGAAGAATTTGCAATAAAAAAGGTGTTTCTAAGTTCAAATCAAGCCTGATTTAATGTACAATTTACTCTTCACTAATTTAACTGTAAATAATTTAGGGCAGTGGTTCACAAAGTGTGGACTGAAGGTACATAGAAGGTACTGCAAATGGGCTACACTAATAACAGAAATTCAGTTTGAAATTTCTAACAAGTATGTACACTTGCATATTTATATAAATGTATTTATTTATATAAAAACTGAATTAAAAGCGTTAGCATTAGCAGTTTATAGCCAGCAGCCTGTATTGTTTATGTTTTTAAAGAAATACATAATTTTTTCTTGTATTTTGATTAGAGTCAAAATTTAAGATTGGATGGGCCTCATGGGATTTTTTGGTTTTTAAGTGGGGGCAGCACTCTTGACTTTGGGAATGGCTGATTTAAAGCAGGTTCACCAAATGTGCCAAATTGGTGTGACGCCACTTTCGCACAATTAAGAGTGGGAAGTCCTGCAGGGCATATGTTAACAGGGCACACGGATGCAACCTGGTCATTTCACCTCAGTCCACCTCAGCCTACATCACCAATGCAAATTACAATTCAAAAACAGTGTAATAAATGGTTTTAGGCATGTGGTTTTCTCCCAAAACAGCAATTTAGATCAATGGGAGGCAGCTGAAAGTGAATCAGACAAACTCAGTTAGAAACCAAAGGAGACTGTATAGAGACCACACAGGGGCACATGTTAGCACTTTCTGTGTGGAGTTTGTATGTTCTCCCTGTGTCTAAGTGGGTTTTCTCTGGGTACTCTGGCTGCCCTGTCCAAAGACATGCACTTAGTGAGGTTGCTTAGGTTAATTGGTTATTCTAAGTTGGTTTGAATGGTTGTGCGTCTCTCTGTGTTAACCCTGCGACAGACTGGCTACTGGTCCAGGGTGTACCCTAGCTCTTGTCCTATTGCAGCTGACACTGAAACGGATAAATGGAAGTAAATAGATGAATGGACCTCAAAACTGTGAAATTGTGACCAAAAACCTGAAACACTACAAGTTACTCTTTCTAAAAAGTAACTTTACTGCCTGTGCTCGTGTTGAACTTTTCTCTCCCTCTGACCTGGTTCATCAAAGTAGTACTACGGCTTGACAACCAGAACCATGCAGGGCTCGGCTGTAAACATGCAGCATAAGAACACAGAAGGAGCCGCAGGATAGAGCCAACGCTTTGGCATGATGCTCAGATCACTGAGCCAAACACTCGTGCTCGTTCTGATAACATCTCCCTTCAGCCTTCCCATTACATTAACACTCTTAGAGCCAACTATGACAGCCGCATCAGGCGCAAAAAACGACACGATTCTTTTCTGGTGCTAAAAATGATGCAATTTGCATCAAGTGAGCCAGCAGAAGTTTTTTTTGTTGTTGTGTTTTTTAAGCCAAACGACGGTCTTGGTGCACTCAAAAAAATATTCGTTGCCCTCACAAACATCAAGCAATAATTTTGAGTAAAATGCTACTGAAATTTGAAAAATCAAAGGTTTATTTATTTAAAAAATTAATCATTAATAGAAATATCCTTGGTATAAATTGAATGTATACCAATCAAGTACACTTCATTTGACCAGATTCCTGTTTATTTAACATTTTATACTGTGTATTTCCTGTAAACTGTACATGTTATCAGATCACTTAAAGTCAGTATTTTTTGTACATTTGTAATAAGTATGAAGTATTGAAGAAAGTAAATTGTTTATGATTTTCTTCTTTAGTATGATTTTATATGTATTTCCTCTGATGCAAAAACCAAGGCTCCGTACTGTGAAGTGACTTCACCATATCCAGGGGTTTCCATTATATAAATTCATTCCCCTTAACCTCGGCATTCACGAGAAGCTGGTTATCTTGCTAAGTTAACCCAGGGTTTCCCCTCCATGTCCTCCGCGTAATACAGATAAATGTACATTTTACAAGGGAGGATAAAACTTTAACATGGGAAAAATATGAAGAGGTTAAACACGCAATGCAGGCTGAAAGCGAACCCGCTGCTACAGAGTGTGAGTGTACGTGAGAGGAAAAGCTCTGTGCAGTGGTTTATTATTAAATGCACTGTATGGATTTGGTCAGTAAGACTGGACAAGACCTGCTGTATTGATAGCGTTTAGGCTATTAGAAAGCCTGCTGAAAAATACTGCGTAATTTAGCAGATTCATCAAATTCATCACAACTCACTATAACATGGGAGAATCTGATGGACTGTAATTGGGCATTTCATTAAATTAATGTTTAAAAGATAGTTTTAGCTTCTGTTCTTTCAGCTGTGGCCCAGATTAAGTTTAAGGTCTGACAGTAAGAATAAAGAGAAAAACAAAATTCAAACAAGCTTAGATTAGGTCCAGATTTGATAGAAGGTCATCAAGTTACAAACAGGTGTCCTGTTTCAGGATGATATATTATCGCTTATAGAGCAATAAAAATGTTGTAAAAATTGTTAGTAGCCAACAGAAAAAAAGAAAATCAAGGAATAAAGTTGTGTCTAAGAATCTATATTAATTACTGATGCTCTTCTACTTTCGCCCCTGCCATTATCCACACATGCGGATGTGAGGGACCTTCCAGGAATGATGATGATATTTTTTTCCACAGAACTGACTGAATAGGCGTTGATTTCATACCTGTTGATTTCTGATCTGTGACGTAACCTGCTCCAGAGTAGGTTAGGTTACCCTGGCGAAATAGTCCTTGTAAGAAGTGATCTACCTTCATGGTAAAGAAAATCCAGGGTTTTCTTCAAACAGTGATCTTATACACAAGTGATCAGTAAAGGAGTGTGTACACGCCGGCATTATTATGGGATTGGAGTGGAAATCAGGCATGAGTATGTGCAGATATGCACAGCTTTATAAATCTGATTAAATGAATGATTATGCAAATGTCTCCCTTTGTCAATACATACGGTTTCTGTCCCATATTTAAGCAGATATGGGACAAAGCTGTTCCTCCTCGTCATTAGAACGACTTGTTTTTGTTTTCACAAACTTTATTCCACCTTTCTAACTAAATATTTTTCTGCTGCCATTGACACAGAGACACTGTGTATCACCAGCTAATGAGGAGAAACTTCTGCATGGTAACAGCCAGTCATTAAACACACACAAAAAAATCCCCCAACAAACAACAGCAACCGGAGCCAATCTTGTAATTAAACTAGAGCTACGTGGCCTGGCTCTCTAACCTGGATGAAGACAGCCATCGCAAAGCGAGGATTACAAGTTGTCGTGTAGCTTTAAAGACAGACTTGTTCCTTGGCTAATGGTTACCCTCTCTCTCTGCACAGTTTCGTTTAAGACGGAGAGCAGCACTCTTTGAGTCATTAAGTCCTCTCACTGCGTCAGCATATGAAGATCTCTTCAGTGTTATCAAAGAGGATACATCATCTTGTTGAACTGAGAAGAATTTCCTGACTTGGAAAGCAAACGCTTCTCATTACACTGATTTGACAGTTCGCACGTCAAACGTCATTCACGCACATCTCTTTAAATTGACCTATTGTGCTGTTTTCTGTCTTATTCGCTTCAAATGTACGTATGAGAAAATATTATTTCGTGTTATAAAGATTCAGTGGCTGAATCCCCCCCCTCACACACACAAACTCACACACACACACCTCCCTGTGTAATGGGTTTCTGTGGATGAGTAGTAGACTGGATGGCCTTAAGTTCTCCAGTGGGCCAGACCTGTTATGATGCAATGCTTTTACCACTTTCCCTTGAGACTTGACTTTTAAAGAGTTCATGGTGGTGGCCTTTGAAGTACTAAGCTCTAGTTTATGTCACAGAGTTATAATTGGCTGCTCAAGATCACACTGTAGCGCTGGACAGTATGTCAGCGGACTCATGTTCCCCGTGGGAAGTGGGCCAGCCAAAGGTTTCTAGTTTTCAAATACATAATTTAGTTTATTTAGAGGTGCATTCAGGTGCGGTGGAGTCGAAAGGGCCGAATAACCATAAAACGGAGCTTTGTACTTGTGCGTTTATGGAGAGGGACAGCAAACACGCTTTAGCCGATCTGTGACAGACAAAAATCAAAATCAGATGCAGAGACAAACACCCGTTTTAAATAAATACACACTGTACACAAAACGTGACGTTTAGCCTTTGAATTCTCTGGTGTTTGTCAGTGGCGTGCTATGCACTTTGTCGCTGACTTCTTTCTGCAGTTAAAGCTGCGAAATACCAGCGCCAGATGACATTATTGATCTGTGACTTACATGACTTGTACAACATAACTAACAATGGCATTGCATTAATTGTTGATGTTAATAAATATTTTATGATCAGCGGTCAACGCTGTAACGGCAAGCGTATTGTTTTGGATGTTTTTATGAGTTTTTGAGATTAAATAAGTTGCACAATATATTTTTAAGCAACAAATTTACAATAATGCCAGATGTAGCAATTATTATACAACTCATATTTGCAAATTAGGGCTTTAAAAAGTTAAGTTAGTCAAACTTTCAACTAGGCTGCTTTATAATCTTATTCAGAATGCACACTGTATGCAGAAGACATTGTGCAAGACGTTTTTAGGCTCATATGTTTTTTAGGCTCTTTAGCTCTTTGCTGTAAGACATATGTAATGCATCAGTATTACAAGCATTACAGCATCATGAAAGCCTGGAACTTGAATTATTCTGTAATGAACATGTGTGCTGATATTGGTATTGCGAAACTTCATTAAAAGTCATAATCCTACTTTAAGTGTGGCAGTAAAAATAACCTTAAATTACCTAAAGTTAAAAAGGTTGAAGTACCTCTCTTCCTGAGTTATATACTATGAAAAGAAGCAGCTACAGTCAGCTCTTCCCTTGTCACAAGAGGTCACCACAGCTGGTAGCTCCACATGTTTGATTTGGCAGAGTTTTATGCCTTTCCTCATGCAACCCCGAAGGGGATTTGTGCCTCCGGCTGGAATTGAACCAGCAATCTTTCGCTTGCCAAGTGAAGGTGTTCATTTTGCAGCTGGAGATAATTTTAATTACGTACATACTGCTGGGTAGTTTTATCTGTAAAAACAGAGCATATCTCAGTATATTTATATTTTAAAGTCCACAAAACAATAAGTGACTATAACTTTTAAATAAATAGTATGGAGTACAAAGCACAATATTTGTATCCCAGATATAGCAGAAGTAAAAAAAAACACTATAAAGAATGTTACTGGGTCCTTATGCATTTACACATTGCATTAATATTTGGATGGGTTAGCTGTATAAAGATTGCTTGTTAATAACGAGTGAAATGTTACTGGGTTAATAAACGAATAAGCTTTTGACTGTAATGTGGACTCTGTCCATAGTGCAGCTCAGTATCAATCAAACTAAACTCAACTTCATTGTTGGAAACACTGAATGCAGAAAATGAGTGAGCGACTATTTTGAAAATGAGGCGAAAGTTAAGCTGGCTGTTTGTAATCAAAAGTGTTTTGTTTTTTTTTATCCTTTCAAATTATAATTGCAAATCACCAGCAGCCGAATGTTCCTGCCTTCTGTATTGCGATGCTTTGTTGTGCACGGTGGTAAAGTACAGCATGAATAATAGTCATTTTTCTCAGCACAGAGTATCTAAGTGGTGGTGCTGTGTGGGTGTATTTTGGGCACTGTTTAACATTAAAAGAGAAAAGGGGAGAGTGCAGTGAAAGACATGATTAGTCACAGGTGTTCTAGCTGCTGACGTAAAACTCCTTATGCTGGGCACAGGGCGCGTTCATGTGGAAAAAAGGACAGATTCCAGAGCTGTGATGAGTGGGCAGTACAAGACACTATGAGATATGTGTACACTTAGGTAACAGTGATTTTAAAAAAGACTATAGTACACAACACTTACAGTATGTTTGCATTAAATTTATTATAGAGACTGCTCATGTGTATTATTTCTGTTTAAATAATCACTGTTACTGAGAAAGATAACTAAACTCTGCCAGCTGGATATAAACTCTTTTCAACCCATATATATTTAAAAGAAAATCAATAAAAGCAATGTATTTAATTGGACCATGATTGATAATGATGATGTAATTTTTACCCTAAATCTACTCATAGTGATCAAACACAACAACAGTGCTGGGATTCAGGAACTTAGCTCATCGTAATTAAAAATCCCAACTGATTTAAATTTTATGCTGATCTGACAGTAGCAGCCATCCTGAAAGTGGTTTGGAGATGCACAGGAAGTTGACCTTGAAGGGCAAATCTGGCAAATGTATGGCTTTATTTACACGACTGGTTCCAGTATGAGAGCAAAGTGGTGAGGTGATCTGATACTATGAGGTCTTTAAGATAAGATGGGGCCGTGTATGTGAGGAAGTGTGGCTTGTATTTAAAGCCACTGTGACCTCACATGAAGGGAATAAAAATGATCAGAAACCATGGACCATCAAATTCTCCATTATGTGGCAAGGACAGATAAAATAACTACTCATGACTCAAAGTGGGTGGGTGCAGAGTTAGACTAACCTTATCTTTGAGGCCGGTGATTGAAGGAAGTACCAGAGGAGCTGGAGAATGCTTACTGACATACAGGGTTTAAAATATCCAAGAGGGTTATACAGACAACCAAAGCACGGATAATGTCCACTACAGTTAAACTGTCAGCTACAAAGTGATGGGCGGAAAGAGAATTGCTTTATATGTGGGTAATGTCTTCGATAAGATTCAGTCAGACATTTATCCCGAGGATGGATAAAGGCTTTGTAAAAAATACATGTATGAACCTTAGTGAGCTGAATGCCCCTTTGTAAAGATTGAAAGGTACTCCAGTAATTTAATATGCCACTTTCCTTCAAGTAGAGGCCTCACAAGAGACCGATTTAAAAAGAATTGTAGAAGCAGAGGCCAGGCTATCTTGACTTTTAGACAAACTCCAAAAACCATTCAGTTGTGCCTTTTATTAGCCTTATCCTGTCCACTAAATTGGTGTCTTTCTTTATAAGGCAAGCTTTGATTAAAATTGATTTGGGCTTATCTTTTGTACCTAAATTCTCATTTTGTAAAGCAGCACGTAACTATAGCAGTCAAATAAATGCGTTGTGAAATGATACAATATTTCCCAGTGAACTGCGGTGAAGATAAAGCGTGAAGTATAGTGCTCCCAAATGGTAAAGCACAAACATTAAAAGTAATGCTCTCTGAATCCAGTAACGCAACAAACACAACAACATAAAGCCATCTCTCAGGACGCTAAAAGTGGATATGGGATCTGATATTTGTCTTCCAGCTCCTGCAGTTTGAAAATCCACAGCTTCAACCTCAAGCTTTCTTGCTGTCTTCTGCTTAGACAGAAACAAACACAGCAGAAAACGCTGAATTCAGAGGGCCTTCTGAGGGCGTCGCTAAATAAATTATTAATTCACCCGACTCCAGCTGAGGCTTATTTTCACTTCTTAAAACCCTTATTTTGTGCTTGGTTAGAAACCGTCGTCTTTTTCGGTTCTAGGTGAACATCACACTGATCACAAAGTCAAACAACATGCTGATTTTTAAAAGGTCGTACTTATTTATTTATTTTTTGTTGAAAAATCGGTTATTCTGATCCAAATTCGTTTCTAACTGGACAGAAACGACTCGTCTTTGGTTCCACGGTACAGTTTGTCTGATTCTCTGTGTGCCTGAAAAAAAAAAAAGCCTCCAACTGAGCAAAAAGTAAAATGATGTTGACAAAGACTAATCACATAATATTATCAGGAAGGCAGGTGTACCGTTGGCCCAACCTGGGGAGAAAATTATCTCAGTAATTTGGATAGTTCCAAATACAAGCAAGTATCAGGTGTCCAAAGACTGCAGCCAATTTTGCCTTATCTGTGAGGTGTGCAGGGAATTAGAAATCAGCAATCATCCAAGAGAGCATCCCATCAGTATCAGACACACACACGCACGCACACACACAAAAAGATGAAAAAAACTCTATTAATTAGTTGCACACCTTCCCATTCTTTGTTCTTCTCTAGGCCCTTATTTTCCTTCTGTATGTATTAGGTAATCGGGTCTAATTGTCCTGAGGTGTAAACATGAAAGTGCAAAATAAATCATTATAATAAGCCTTGTAAGGTCTGTTAAGGGGAAAGCAGTAGAACAACACATTCAAAAGGCTAATGAAGTACACAGTAAGAAGAAATAATATCCAATTGGCTGAGATGATCAGAACTGACTATAAAAGGGGGGCTGCTCTTGGCAACGTCTGGTGGAATACGATGTATATAAAATGCTATCAAGTTAAATTGCTAGCTGAAAGAGTTTGGCATTTCTTCTCTATCAGTAAATTATATTACCTTCCAGAAGGGGTGGTGGTGGGTCTCAAAGAGCTTCTGATCTTCTTTTGAAAATGTTGGATGCTTGTTTAAAGCACTAGTGAGGGCCACTAGAGTAGCTTTTACTCAACAGCTACAACAGTGGGAGGGGATCTGGAAAACAATGGTACTGTCTGAAATCATGCACTGGTAAATGTTATACAGTGCAAAAGTCTTAAGCAACCCCTCATTTCTTTCTATTTGTTAGGAAAATGGGAAATAGTTGTAGCTGTTTATTAAAACATATGTAAACATACATGGACATACAGTACATAAGGCAGAGTTTGTGCAATTCTAACGCACAATATTTGGTATGTCCACTTTTATTCTTCCACACATTCTGAACTCTCTTAGGCAGCTTTCTTGTTATTTCTTTGAGTCGTCTTCAGAAAAAGTTCTTCGGGCTTCTTGAGGGACATTCAAAGCTCTTCTTTGGATGTTTCTGCCTTTTGTTCTTTATTATGTCAAGATGATCCTGCTTCAATAATGCTGAGGTCCGGGCTCTGGGGAGGCCAATCCATGACTGATGGCATTCAACTGTGTGTTTTTCTATCCAGGTATGCTTTGACTGTATTGGCAGTCTGTTCGGGGTATTGCATGGTGGATCAAAAGCTGATGGTAATTTTTTGTACTTATAATTCCATCAGTTTGACAAGATCTCTAACACCACTGGCTGAACTGCAACTGCAAACACTGACAGAGCCTCCGTGGGTTTTATAGATGGCTGTAGAAACTAACCGTTGCTCCTCTCTCGTGACCCCCCTACGTACATATTTTAATGACAATTTGAATTCAACGCTGCATAAGAGCTGTTGTCACTGATTTTCAGTCCAGCCCCTGTGTAATTTGGAATAGCTCAGCCTTTTCTCCCTGTTTCTCTTCCTTAAAAATGGCTTCTTGACAGCCACCCTTCCACTGAGACCAGCAGATTTTATTTTTATTGACATATATCTCAGATAATGATCATCTGCTGCAGATAGATTTTTTGGCTTACTAATTTTTTAAAGACACACTGCGCACTATGCTGAGATATGCCAAGTTTTCAGCTATAGCTCCTTGGGAAACACCTTTTCTGTGCAAAATACTGTTTTATGTCTGTCAAACTGTGTAATCTTTGGCATTTTTCATAGATCTAGCTAAAGCAACTGGAGCAAACAGTCCTCTGAAAATGGTCAGGTATATGGACTGGATTATAAATGAGTATCCAAAGGTGAACTTTGAAAGACCTTCAGAAAGCCTGGAGAACTATTACTCAAGACCACTTTTTAGAAAAAAATTACAAGAAACTCTGACTCCTTGGAAGCAAAACAGAAAGAAATGAGTATTGGCACAAGACAGTACTGTACATACTGTAGAGTGAGCTCAATAGAAGACTGGGCTGATTGTCTCTTTTTTCACAATTAAAACAACACAGATCACCATTAGCTAAAAAAAATACTGACATTAATTTTTATCTTAGAGCATGTATTAAGTTATGAAAAAAGACACATTGTGTCAGTTTTTGTTGTAACCTGCTTATCTCTTTTCTCCTGCAGAAGGAAACGCATATCTAAATACCTCCTTCAGCACAACGCCTGGTTGTACACAATGTTTGGGTAGTGACTATCAGTTGTACTATGCTGGTCCTGAGGCCTGCAGACCTATTTCAAAGCAGCCACTTTCAGTATATTTATTACTATCCATAATATTGCTTCTTTTTTTTTTAGATTATTTTAGCTTATGTACCTTAGTAGAACTGGGTCTTCCTTAATGCATTTGTTGTGTGGTGTATTGGTGAATTTAGATGTCTAAAGGCAATATTAAAAGATTTGAATCAAATTCTGTGAATCCATAAAACAAGTGACAAAAAGAGAAATAGTGTACTGGGGAAAAAAAAAAGGAAGAGGAAGGCCCTTTTCCATCAGGTGGAGAAGAAAAAAAAGGGGTCGTGGTAGCTAAGCTAGAAGCCCCACTCATTGTATGCACAGGTGCAACAGTCTTGAAATAGCTGCTCTAGCACCAACCACCACAGAAATCCCTCTTTTCGCTGGTTGTGTCTCGCTGAGAAAGGCATTACTGCGTAACACTCCTTCGCCGTATCCGACACCAGTTCCACAGACAGTTCCACGGCCCATCTCCCTGGCATCTGTCTGGCTTATCCATCCTGCAGCTCTGCTGAAGTTCTGCGGTGTTCATGCTTGTGCCACTTCTGCACATGCTCTGTGACGCCTCTCCCCTGACTGCCCTCACCCCCCATCTTTTATGCAGCGTGAGCAGGTTTGGAGAATTTCTTTGATTAAGGTGTGGGTAGGAAGCAAAAAAATACTTCAAAATAAAAGCATCCAAAGATATATATATACAAACGTGTATAAAACTATACTATAAAACCAAACCAATAAAAGACAGAAGAAAGCATTAAAACTAAATCTACCCGATAACAATAGCAGCAGCTTGTTTCTACTCATGAATCCATCAATACCTTTACATATTTGGCTGAATCTTAACTAAAATGACTTTAGATGAGTCAGGGGGTCAGGGGGGTGGAAGAACTTCTGCTATTCTGCTGTATTAGCCTCTGAGAGATATTTCTTGGGGCTTTTAGTGTAGCCATCAGATATCCAATATTTCAAATACAAATGCAGATTTGTTTTTCTTAAAAAAGGAAAATGCAGTCCTTCTTTTCTTATTTAAAAGAACTGTTTGCATGCATGCAACCAAAGCCTCCTCAAATATAAATAGAAAACCAGAAAGGCAGGCACTAATGTCTTGATGCTGCTTTTCTAGCCTTACAGATCACTCCTGCCTTCATAGTGAGTGGTCAGTGAAACAGAAATCTTGTCCTTTGCCTACAGGCTTTACATTTCTTTCAATTTTAAACTCAGTTCAGCAGCATTCTCCTGACAAATATCACTATAGCAACGTGATACGTCTGAAATGGCAACACCGCTTGGGTTATAAGCCAGTGTCACAGCTCAGTAACACAGTAAGAATTCAAATCCACGTCTCGGAGACACATAAAAGCTTTGCAGGCAAAAACAAGAAGAAAAAAAATGTCTGAAAGGATGGAGCTGGCAATACATAAGCAGGAGCACAAACGACCAGATTAAAAGGGGAATCTAGACATCGTTTTGCTCGTTGCTACCTAAAATTTGTATATATTCTACATTTTCGCATCACTTTAAGTGATACGAGCTGGTTTTTATTCTATTAATTTCCATAGGTACACCGTTTAAACGGGCTGCCTTAACTCCATGCATATGCACAAACACAGTCCACTCTCACAGGCGGTAATTGCAATGAACACTTGTTGTGTCTGCAGACCTGCCAGCCTCTCCCACTCCCACAGTGCAGAGAAGTTGGCCACAGAGAACAACCCCTGGACTAAGTGTCCTAATTAGCAAGTATTCTTTTTTTCCTTTAAATAAAGCGTGCCACAGCAGAGGGCACAGTGAGAAAAGGGCAACCCACAGTTTTCCATTAAAATCTTAACTGGGTTAGGAGCTAGCAAGAACATCTACAGGCAGAGTGATCAAAGACACAACACACAAATCAGTACTGTATGTTCATGAGCACACATACTGACCAAACGCGTGCGCTGATCTACACGGTCGTACACACATACAGCACAAACTCACAGCCTTGCATTAAATTGAAACCATTTATGCTTGAAAAACAGCTGGACCACCGAGATATCAGCAAGTCTTGACACTTCAGCAGGTTTATTATGGATATCCAAAAAATTCCTACCCGCATGCATCCAGTGGCTACATTGGCCACAGCCATGCGTTATCTCGCAAAAAAAAAAAGAAAGGGAAAAAAACCCAAAGCATTTCCTCTTATAAGGAGAGGGCCTTTGAAGGCATTAGGATGCATATTGACATTACAGGACCTTGAGCAATTACAGGTCTTATCTTCCTGCCTGACAAACAGTCCGCTTCATTATGGGGCTTTTAGCTGACACCTTACCTCAGCCTTTCCCACTGAGCCATCGCTGCTAATGCAGAAAACGAAATGCCTAAGAGGTTTGTTAAATATACAGTATCTGAATTGTTTAACTATAATTTTCTTCTTTAATAGTCCTTTTAAAGATTCCATTAGTGAGTGGATGCAACGAATGGCAATTGAAGAAAGAGCATTGAGGGAAGCAGAGGAGGAGGAATAAGTAATGCATTAACTTCTGAAGGAAAGCACGATCCACAGAAGTTCTTTTAAGTACAGTATATGACAATTACTAGAAATAAAGGAGGTTCTCTTTTTTTTTCAAGGCTAATTGTGTGGAGAAATCTTCGAAGGAGATTGCAGTTCGGATCATCGATCGATTTGTGTGCTTGTTCTTTTGTGTCGGGAGAGGTTTAATGTATTTAAAGTGCATTGCAGCAAATTACACATGCGTTCGCTTCAGAACAGATCGAACTGTGAAGCAGTGAATGAACTGCAGTTCTTGGATAAGTTATTTTTAAATTTATAGCTACAAGTGGTGAGCCACCAACCAGAATTCATAAAACTAAAATAAAAAAGCCAAATAGTTGCTGGTTTAGGCTACTCTCATGAGCATATGTGGCCAGTATCACTCAGGACCAGAAAACTTTGATCATTCGCTCATTCAGAACACTGATGTTTATCTTCATTTTTGCTTTTTTTCAGTTAAAAATGAACATTTAGGCTCATGGACTAATGAGCTCTAATTGCTGATGATGACTAATTGTACCTGCCATGAGATAGCTCATGATGTTACCATAGTAACACAGCAGGAACCATCCTAGTGGGTGTATTGTTTATAAAAGGATGCTGTGTACAATATGCTACCCATTAATTAAAATACAAAAGCGTATCAAATTTTCAATGATAACTGCACAGAATTTATTTATTTTTTCCATGTTTACCGACTAATCAAACCTTAACTAACCTAAGACCAAAACAGACAGCAATAGTGTTTTTTTTTTAGCCTTAGATTAGGTCAGGATGATGTGGTCAAGCTTTCAAAGGAGCACAGAGTCGAGGATGAGTTTGCCCTGGCTGCAGAAATAACCCCAGTGGGGAGGTGCGAAGGAGGAGGATGAGAAAAGAAGGTGTAGACAGACACTGTTTGTACATGACAAATAAGAAGCGTTACAGTGTGTGCCCTGAGAGAAGAGAGGAGCAGAGAGGGTGATGATGTGCGCTGAAAAAAGGGCTGGGCTCTGTTTACGGAATATACGGATCAGATGATGGATGCAGGACGGAAGGAGAGAAGGTTAAAATGAGGAGGAGACGAGGGAGGAGAAAAGCAGTGGGAGTAATTATGGTGATGGGAGGATTAAATGAAGGAGCAGGAAGGTCTTTCTAAACATTATGGTATTGACTAATCCATGAATAGCAGGTGGTGAAAATGTCCGACCGCTCTTTCAGCATTCATCAAAGCAAAACACCAACTCACCTGGCAGTGCGTTCAACAATCAGTTGACTGAACCTGAAATAAATCGCATTTCACTTGATTTAACCAGATGTCAGCTCCGAAGGAAAAATCCACACACAATCCAAGAAATCTGTCAGGCAGTGGAATAACGAAGCTGAAATATCGGTGGCTTTGGAGACAGTGGGGAGTACGAAAACAATTACATCAAATCGCTCAATTAAAGTGGACCCTCTGTAGAGGTCATTTACTTCACCAAGCTGAGCCCTAACAGCAAAAAGTCTTTAAATCTTTGACCATGTGGAGTAAGCAGACAAATATATACAGCAATGCTGACAAGACCGTCTTTGCAGTGTAATCTTCTCTCAGCATTAAATGCGGTTGAATATGAAACCAAATGAAGCTACAATTGATTTTTTTTTGTTATGGGTTTAAAGCCATAATTAATGGAACAGCCAGTTCTTTCATAATGGACATTTGTGCCACTGTTTCCTCTGGCAAATTCAAATCTATCCATGTCTTTTCACACCTCAACACCATTCGTGATGCCGATGCCAAGACGTGACACATTAGTGTGAGGGAGGAGGCAAAGTCAAAACTATGATTTCATAATAAAGAATGATGAACTAAATGTAGACAAAGACTTTTAAAAATGTGCATCCCTGTTTTTTTAAAAGGTGATCCTGATTCAAGGAAAATTCAAAGAAAATGAAACTAAATTAAAGCCGTTAAAAGGCAATAATCAAAGTCTTCGACATAACACTGCAACTGTGTGAGAGGTGAACACTGGTGAACACTCTGGGCCATGTAGCAGCCAAAGTGCAGGAGATTTCTCCTGAGACTGGGCAGACTCCAAAGCCGGAGCAAAAAGAGTATTAATATTAGAATTAAATCTATTATTGTGCCCAGAAGTACAGTATCTGCTGAATGTGAAAATAAGCTACTGTTTATCACATTCACCTAAAAGGTGATAATGGCAGCTGTAACTGGATTTGCATATCCCTAAGCCTAACTCTGTTTGCTCCGCTCCACCATAA
Organism: Etia nguti; assembly: GCA_015106755.1. Classification (NCBI taxonomy): domain Eukaryota; kingdom Metazoa; phylum Chordata; class Actinopteri; order Cichliformes; family Cichlidae; genus Etia; species Etia nguti. The sequence goes on along the minus strand of VUQG01021854.1, from coordinate 49,756 downwards.
TCGGTATCTGTAGATTACTCAATCTATTATAGCGAAAACACTTAATATGACCTTTTTTTTAATCAAAAAGACCCCTCTGGTTTCCAGTATTACGACAATCACATCTACTTTAGCGTCCGTGGAGGTTTGAAGCTCTAATATAGTGCCATGGTTGGGGCAGCCTTGTGAAACGTTTACCCTTACTAACACACGAACCACCAGTGGGGGCTTGCTGGTGCTAATTAAAATCCTCCTACTTTTATGTCAGATCTGATTCTTATTTTGCATTCAGCACTGGGCATGTAAAGAATCCTCCTGGGTCGGTTGTAAGAAGTATTGCGAGAGAGTTTGTAGCGGTCTCTACGGCTCCGGCGAGTCTTCATTTCTTCTTTGCATCCTGCAATCAAAGCGACAGGCAGCTTGTCTTTGAAACATATAATTTATGAAGTGAATTATGAAATACATGCAGATGTTCTCGAGTCCATTAAAAACCAGAACACTGTGCTCAACAAGAGAAAAGCGTCTCAGTCCGTGTCTTTAGAAAAGTGTGATGAAATATTGAATCAGAGCGTGTTTGAGTGATTAGGATGTCAGTTCAATGGTGTATTCTGAAACCTATAAACCAATCTAATCTAGAGAGGGCTTTTTGAATCATGAAATTAGTACAGAGTGTGGGCGAGCACATACAGGGAAAACAGTAAACTAAAAACACGAGGAGAATGCTTAAAATACCTGCATGTGTTACGATGCCAGTCATCCATTAGTCTAAATCAATTTGTCAGTGGGATTTAGCACCAGTGCCAGAGCATTATGTTTCAGTCGCCATGGAATCCAGCTATCACCTGAGGCATTAGGAAAAATAATGCTTCAACCTGTTATGGATCAACAGCAGCCACAGCCTGAAAGGAAATAGGAAGAGGGCCTATATACTGTTCAACATATTCCTAACTCAAAGAAGACACGCAAGAGTGCTGTACAGCATGTACAGCACTCTTGCGTGTACAGCATCTAATAGAACCATGGCAGGAGGATCTTGATCTCTCACATGATTCACCTTATATACATTCTGGAAATATGCCCAAATATTTGAAACTTTTGGACTTTTTAGACTTCGTTGGAGGTTCTAAAGAAACTCTGAATTCAGTTCTGGCACTATTTGGAGTGAAAGAAGTCACCCTGGAACTAATCAGTACACATTGGTTTGTGTTATTACTAGCACAAAGACTTATTTTACTGATCTGGAAACAAGAGAAACCACCAACCCACCTAACCTTGCTGAAAGATGTTAATGAAAACAGTGGAAAATGATCAAATTCTCACAGTGAGAAAATTTACTAATAATATGACAACGCTTTTTTATTATTTTAACAAATCAAACACATGAAAGGGACTTTTCTATAGTATTGCCTGTGACATCTGTTTTTAAGTCTCTTCTGAGACGAGTTCTGAAAGAAAATGATATTTATGTTCATACAAAAGAAAGAAAAAGTAAGTCTGGCTCCTTGGAAGCAAAATAGAAATTAGGGGTGCCTCAAGATTTTTGCATGCTACTATAGACAACCTCATACCTCAGTGTTAAACTGGATAAAATTAGTGAGTTTCTAATTAGAACTACAACAGGTAAAAACAAATTGTGGTATTTCATTGATGTCCTGTCCCTAAACTGTGCCTATAGTGAAAAAATAATCGGGTCAAGTAGAGCACAGCCTCAGGGCTCATAGCTTTAATTTCATGTGGCACCAAGTCTATTTTTATTTTCATTTAAAATCTCAAAGAACCAGAACATCACACCAGCCATTATCACTGCCTTATAAAAAATCCAGCACACTTTCCTGCTCTGAGGTATATCATTATGCTTCTGCCATTAACGGACTTCCATGAATGTGTTCTTTCCACTGTCATTTACTGGCTGCATCAGCGTGCTGTGCATTATTGCTGCAGGGAGATGCAGAAATCTGCAGCTATGCCTCTTAAAAACCGGTGTACACATTATGTAAGCAAGAAAATGTGTGGCATTTTACTCACCCACATACATAAACATGTTTCATTGTATTACTTACCATATAATACTTTGTGTTTTTTATGTCAGAGCTTGTCTTTGTACGAAAACTCTGCTTATTTAAGCGTCTGCACAATATGATAAGCATTAAGGCTTTCTTTGATTTTGTGTCTCTCAACAGGTACAGTACACACACAAAACAACCCCAGCACTCGTGTGTGCGTGTGTGTGTTTGTGGCAGATCCCCGCTTAAAAAAAGAAACTCCTACCCATCAGTCAGCATTCAGAGATCGTAAGTACACCTTCTAACCTACCTTCCATTTTCTCTGACTTAATGTTCCAACGCTGTATATGTATATACGGCTCCCGAGTTAATATCACACTGTGCGACTGTTGCTATAGTACAAAAAGATAAATGTAATTCAAACTAAAAGGCCTATTAGACAGAGCATGAATCTTGTGGAAAAAAAAAAGATTTCTAACTCCTTCCCTTTGAGTTTGACCCAACAAAAGCGTATAAATCCCAGTCTTACAAGAATGAATCTCTAAATCCTTTATCAATGAGCCACAGGCAAAAGCTATTGAGTTAAATTTTGCTTAAATACATAGCGTCTTCCTCACTGAGTGATCGCGCTGTAACAAGCCATTTAAAACGAGTCATGCATAATCGTTCTCAATTCTTTAGCCTCTAACCTTCTCAGTCTCTGTGTCTTTCTTCAGAAACATAACCTATATATTCTGTCAGGAGGTTACGAACCCTGTCTTGGCGGGACTCCTGTGTTGCTATGATATTGCAGTAATTCCATGCTCGCACGTACAGAGGCGTTTTGTGTGTGTGTGTCTGTGCGTCCTCTGCAGCTTTTGCTCACATCTGCAATTCTGCATTGATTCCATGCCAGTGAGCAGAGAGCTGATGCAGAGTGGGAAGGGTTGGGGGGGGGCAGTCTGTGTTATAGCCAGGTACATCAGCCAGCGGCTATTGCCATGGTCGAATGTGCTTGAGGGAGTTTAATAATGCTGCAGTGTGAAAAGTCTGCAAGCAATACAGTAATCATATTTGCTGCAGTCATAAGACATTGTGTTGAAATGTACTGTATGTGTTACATACACATGTCATAAGATTTTATTTTAATTTTTTTACGATTTATCACTTTGAGACTGAAATATCTCAGACTAGGATTTTTAGGCATTCCAGAATAGTGTAACAAACATGATTATTTTTCATAAAGGAAACACTCACCCCCAGTTGGACACTTTCCCTAATTAGCATATGAAATATTCAAAACATGTTGTTTGTCCTCAGAGCACTTTAGGATAAAAAAAAAAACAACTCATAGGCCACTTATTGTCTTCGAAAGGTGGCCTTTTATGCTTGTCGGCCCTCCTCTGTGCTGAATCCCCCCCGTGTGTTTTATCGCCTCTTTTTGTTACGGGTTGGTGGTCAGAGACAACTTAAATGAAAAAAGTTTGCAGTATGTCTCCCGAATCAGCTGATAGCGGTCCGCGTGCTGAGATAATGCTAACATTATCCGTGGGAGATGTTAGGGCTGTAAACTTGCAACCCCCACCCCCCAAACGGAGCGTTTTCATTCCAAATGCAACGTGCAATGTCGTTTCGACCCCGCTGCTGAATTTCATCTTTGTTCCCGTGTGTCCTGCTGGTTTTTAACCAGTCTCGGTGGACGATGCAGAGCTTTGCTAAGCAAATAACAGCGAGACTCACAGTCTGCAGCCATGTTTGCAGCTCAGTGAGGATGCACTTACGCACAGTGGTGCTTTCGAGATGCTAATGTCGCCATGCTAACTTGCTCATAATGATGATGCTGAAATGGCGGGTATAAATCATCGTGTTCAGCAGCCCATTTAGCATGTCAGCCAGCTAACGTTTCACACAAAAGCACTTAACATAAGGGTCATGGCAATTTGGTTTATAAAACGTATTAGACAAATTTAAAATTTAACCTAGTGATGCCGTTAGCTGATCATCCAATGTACTGTAATGACATCCATTAAATGGAAAGCACAAAAATTAAACCTACCTCATGGTTGTTGTCAGGTATTAGTCTGCACCAAACTACTGGACTGAATGGCACACAGACTGACCAATCGACATGCTGCTAGCGTGACCAACAAGTTTCATTTCATCAACTCTGTAAACACATTTGACACTTTCGTTCAGTTTGACAGCTGCATGTAGTTGTACCCCACAAATAAAGTGGTGCTCCTGAGTGGTGTTACTGCCAGCAGAGAGAGGCCGGTGTCCTTTTCCACTTCACAGAGATTTGAGCAAACTGCGATGAGTGGAGAAGGCCACAGCGGACCTGACGTTCCGGGGACAGAAAACATAAAATCACCCTCTGTGAGGGTGGATACAAACCACTACTCAAGCATAAGGAAGGTATAGCTATCAAAGGCAGGGGGGAAAGGAGTCTGTTTTCTGCATCCGTGCATTATATACATGGTGATGTTTTTCCCTAGGAAACTCCAGTGTGATCTGTTACTAAGCTTTTAAGATAGGGCAAGGGCATTCGAATCCATATAGTGAAAAAAACTAGCTCAGACTGACAGATCAGATAGCGATTAACTCTGAGGTACAGTTAAGCCACAGTCACATCACCAGAAATGCTTCATAGACATTTAATATAGCAGTGTAGCTTAGCTGGGGTTTATTGGACTCTATCCTCACACTTTCTGCATCAAATTTCTCCTTACATGATTTATAGGCTGATACTGATTGTGGGATAAATGAAGGATTTATCTGCAAACCCTTCTGATATATAGTGACAGTAGAAGGTAATAGACACTAAATAGGACACCACAGAGACATCAAACCATCTGAACCATCCAGAGGCAGGTTAGAGACCTGTGCCCGTAGCCTGTATCAAATCTTTTCCAAAGGTTTTCATCAAAGACAGATGTACTTTAATACAGTGAAGCTGCAGTTTGAATCCTAGTTTCAAACACCAGTCCCCTTCGGTTAAGAGGTCTCTTTTACTCTTTTGGTACATTGCTACTGACACGGGAGCTGGCCCAATTCAATGGCTGTATTGATAAAATTGATTAAATGACAGTCTGCCATTTGAGCTTACTGCAGGGTTCTCTCTATCTGACAACCCGCGCTCTCCTCAAGGACCCCGCTCAAATCCTTCTCCGGCCTCCTTGTTCACATGTCATCAGGGGGCAACATTAGCCAGGTGAACTCATCAAAGGCCAGACTGGATTTCCTAGGGGTGCAGCACTTACCAGTTGAAAACCAGCACACAGATCTTCAGCCTATACTGTTTTTGACTCCGTGACCCTAAAGTCGCTTCATCCCTGCCCTCTCTCCTGCGTCTCCCGCGCTTGACTTCTCCATTATTTCTCGCTACATCTCTCTCTCTCTTCCTTCGTTTGTGTATACTCTGGATTCAACTTGCTTTTCTCCTGCTTCTCGCAGTTGAATGCTCTAAGATGTTGAGCTCAGAGCAGCCATCAAACACAGTGAATTTTCTTATGTCTGTTCCCTCGAGCTGGGAGGCTCTGAGACCCCTCCGATGTCTTCCCCTTCTGTTTAGACAAACAGATGCCAACATCTTTGGGAAGCTAACAAGGCTAGGCTTGTGCTAACATGTTGATAGAAGAATAAAAAGAACTGCCATAAAGCAGAGATTGCTGCTTCTAATCGAAGCTAAACTATTGTAATGGGCCAGTCACAGGCAGACTGTCCTTTCTTTTTGCAAAGTTCACTATTTAAACCAAGTTTTTGTCTCTTCTAAATAATAGTGGGACTTTTAGAAGCAGGGTGTACTTCTTACTCTGTGTGTGTGTCCTACACGTGTACACGACTGGGCGTGATCATCTCTATGCTCGTCTACATGGTCCTCATGTTCTGTCACAACACTATCTGACAATGAGCAGCTCTGTCACACTGTGTGACAGAGCGCTCCAATTAATCACGGAGAAGGACCACTAATGAAGTCATTATGTATTCTGAGAGTTTCATGTTGACATCTACTTTTCCCAGTGAAGAAACGACTGCTGCAGAAATACACGTTAAAAGCTTAAAGGCACGGCGATAATGGATTAGGAAAAATGGAGTTTGACAAGTGAAATGTAACTCTGAACAGAACAAAACAGGGTATGATTTAGTCCGTCTCTGAAAGTGTTTATGTGGGTTCTCCCCTTTTTTCTTCCGCTGCTGTTATTTTGTGTTTTCACGTCTCCAGATTTTTCTAATGCCTTTATAAATATTTTAATGAGTCTAGGAACACAGATCCGGTGCCCCTCCGATCTCAGAAAGGGACATCACAGTCATCGCAATAAATCTATTCACCAGTACAGTTAAAATCAAAGAATACAGTCTGCCCAGGGTGTGAGTAACACTTGTTTTAGCGCCGTATGTGTTGTAAAATAATAACATCCTTATAAACAGAGGATAACAAGAGCATTCAGAGAGCCCAGCTCTCCCCGAAGGGCGAGGACTATATTAAAACTTTGATGTTTTATGACCTTTTTATTACAACGTGCTGACGTCAGCCTTTTTTTTGGAACTCCCCAATGTTGCCGTCTTTATTGTTATCATAGATTATTTATGCTGATGTCAGCATTGTTAAAATGGAAATCTAGTGTCGTATATTATTATTTTTGTTTCATTGTAAAATTACATCCTGATGTATCTGTGGCTCCAACAATAAAAATGTCCCCCAATGACTAATATATTGCTATAAAGTTTAGAGATGATCCAATGGAAACTAACTTTCCTAATTCATGTGACTCTGACCTTTGACTTATGACCTTAAAGCATTACATAATACAGTGATGTATTTTATTGTCTTAAATGTATGATTGGGCAGTATTCGGCTTCTATAAGCTGTAAACACTTGAAATCTTAAGAAATATTCATTGGGTGTAGGATTTTGAGAAACTTGATGGCATCACTGTGATGTCACAGGGCTTTGTATTAAAAAATAAAAATGGTGTTGTATACAGCTATCTCCGTGCCCTTTCATATGACATATTCCTCAAGATGGTTTCTTGATATTTTTTTTTCCCAAGGTCAACTTTGACCTTGGGTGCTTACAATAAAGGTCAACGTCAAACGCTTAGTCAACCAAGGTAGTCTTGTCACTCAAGGCCTAGTATATTGTTGTGAAGTTTGAAGTTTATATTTTCATTTGTGTAAATGTCTAAAGTCTAAAAGCGATTTTCAAAAAAAAGAGAGTTCACTTCATCGATGTGTCTTTTAAATTACATTAATGTACGACTAATTTACATGATAA
>VUQG01021854.1:22235-40920 GCA_015106755.1 Etia nguti | reverse complement strand
TGTTAAAGACCAGCATTTGTAAGAGGATGATGAGGTAGTCTCAGGGGTTTGTACAGTGTATCATCTTACTTATAACATCTCTTTATACCTCATCCTTGAGGCTTACAGCTGCTGTACTGTGAGGATGATACTATGGGTCCCTGATCCTCAGCTTCCACAGTGATCACTGTCCTATGGAGTATTTCATCACAACCTACTGAGTTACAGTTACACTGCTAAATACACACATTGATTTCAAGCACTTCAGCGTTACTGTTTTTGGACAGTTAACCTTTCAAACAACCTAACTTTTTTAATAATTGCTAAAACTATTGTATGTACGTTTCTTATATACTACCATATACTAGTCAGATTTCAGATTTACCACTAAAATAGCAGTAGATAACTAAAGTGTGCTGTCTCTGTGAGCTTAAATTTTTAAATTTTTTGCAGAGAGGAATTTCTCACTTTCTGACACACCTTCAAAGGGTTATCTGTCAGCTAAGGCCTGGTTTCAGGTCAGTGTTGGAGGCTGGGGACTGCAATACGCCACGGAGTATCCTAACACAGACGGAAGTACAAATGAGTGTCTATCTAATAACAGAAATAAGAGTAAAAGAAATGAAGCAATTTCAAGTTTGAGTGCAATATCCTGAGAATAGCAGCGCAATATCCGCGAATACCCAACAGCATAAAGGTGTTTAATGTATCGGTACACACTACTTTTCATGCAGGGCAGAGAATGTGTGTTTGTGCTTGCATATATCCTATCTCCATGCTTAAAGACTTTTTGTCTGGGATTCATTATTTGACTACCCTGCACACCTCCTCCTTACAGACACAAAGACACACACAAATGGTGCACGTGCGCATTGTGAAGGCTTTCTGAAGCATGAAATAAGCTTTCCTAGGGAACAGTGAAGAAGAGAGTGGTTTGTGTCCCTTGCTATTTCTTAATTAAGTACGCACAGCTCCTATCTTAAAATCGTAAATGTCACCTTCGAGCTCCTGGCTACCTCTCTGGTCCTCTGTTTTTCTCACGGCTTTTTAGTAAAAATGCTCAAATGTAGTCAGAGTAATGAAGCAGTTGGCCATGCTCCTAATAAAAAGGGGTACAGTGAATAAAGCAGCAGCGGGTCATTCATTATTTTGAAATCTCAAAGATAAACATTACCACTGCAAATTTTAAAGAAGCATCTTCCTCTCATCAGCAAATAAGTTGCAAAGTGAACGCAAAACACAATGAATGCATTGGCGAGGTTAAAAATAATGACCTTTACCAGATATAATAATTTTGTCATTCAAATCTCATCCAGCAATCAGGCCCGGTGGCATCTAAGCGCTCATTTTGTTGATGTTCACAGAAAATTCATCCCATGCTTCCTGAAGTGCCTCCTACAAGTTAGATTGCATTGTGTGCACTCATTATGTCCTGTACAATCAAGCTGTTCTCACAAAGGCTCACAAGGGTTGAAATCCTATTACTGTGTTGGTCACTCCATTACAGACAAAATACCTGCTGATGGTTTCTTCTCTAAAATTTTGTGCATAGTTTGGAGCTTCGTTTTGGGTCATTTATTTGTTAAGGGAGAAAATTGCCTCCAATCAAGCAGCATCCACAGGATGCGGCATGATGTGGCAAAACACAGTGAAGATCCTTTCTATTCTGTTTGAGGAAATCATCGCATTTCCCCTCGCCGTGCTTGACAGATTATGTCCAGCCCTCCTCACATTCAGTTTTTTTTTTTTTCCTTCTCCAGCATCTCACAAATTTCCTGCTTTCTAACGCAAACTCCTTGAACTTGGCTCCATCTGTTCATAACAGATGTTTCATACCTTCTCCTGTCCTGTGTCTGTGTTCTTTTGCCCATCTTAATCTTTTCCCTTTAGTGCCAGATGTGGCTTTTTCTTTGCACCTCTGCCTTGAAGCCAGGATAGTTGAGTTTCCACTTTACTGTCGATGTTGACACCGGGCTTTTGTAGATACTGTTTAATGAAGCTGCCAGCTTAGAACCTGTGAGGTGTCTGTTTCTCACACTACAGGCTCTGTTGGACTCATCTTCTTGGCCTCTCTCTTCTCTTTCTATTCTGGGCATCGCCGCTCTGTGAACAGAGTAGTACACACTGTTGTTTCCCACATGGAATAGCTTTCATTTCTTGAAACAAGAATACCATTTTGAGACTACTAGCAAACCCACAGAGGCTCGTGCTCCAGACGCTCAACTAGTCATATTCCTTGCATCTTTAATCAGCAATACAGTTTTTCTGCTGCGCTAACATAATTGGAAAAAAGGCTTTTCTAACGACCAATCTGCCTTTTAATATAATAAACTTGCACTTTGGTATGGTTATATCTATTCCTCTGGAAGCATGAATGATTTCTGATTAATGATTCCATTAAGCAGAAATAGTCATCTGCAACATTTCTGACCAATTACATGTTATTTCAATTAAAAACAAATGCATTTTGATTTTTAAAAAGGCAAGCATGCTGCAAGGCAAAAAGAATCCTCTGCATTGAATCAAGCATCAAAACACAGAAGAGTTTATTTTCCATTACAGGTAAATAGACTCTCAAAACTCGCCTCCCTTCCCTCTCCTTCTCCTGCCTTCATATCACACTTAAGGATGTGTGTTGTTTGTGTGTGTGTGTGTGTATCCGGATGTGTGTGTGTGCATGTGCGCGATGCGCTCTGGACTGTGATGAGCCAAGAGGAGGTAGCTTGACGATAAGAAACATATCGGTGCTCGGCACCATTCTGCTTGCCTACCGACTGACTGACTGACTACACAAGCCGATTGCACGTGAAGACTCTCTCTGTCACTAACAAATGCAATGAGGAAAAAAAAAATGTTGTGCAGGCTCAGTTTTGACACTTGGAACGTTTTTTCGTGTCTTTACATAAAAAACAAACCAAAACAAAAAACCTTAAGTTGAAACAGAATTTTCATTATTGTGTCATTCCGATTTTAACTTTCAGTATGATCAGAAAAGTCGCGGCTTTGAAGACGAAGCAGCTTCGAGGCTCAAACACAGACTATTTTGTCTCACCCGTAAAAAAGCCTCAGTGCATTTGTCACTGTGTAACAAAAAGCTGCACTAATGCTCCTGACAGATTAGCTACTGCCAGTGCAGCTACACACATTTCAGCTTGTTTTACTTGTTTTAATAGGCGTTCCGGCTCTGATCATATGTCCCCAATACAAACAGTTTACTTTACGCACTGTAAAAGAGAAAAAATGATACGCTCTGTATATCTTTTGTCTTTACAGCTCCGGTTTGTGTTTGGCTCGGCTTATGACTGCAACAGGGCAGCGGAAAGAGGGCTGTAAATGCCATTTAGTACGCAGTGTCATAAAGCGCAACCGTTAATTATTTTAATGTCATCAGACGTTTATTTGTCGAGGGCTTATAGTAAACCTAAGCATACACATGCACAAAAATATGCCTGTCTCCAATGCATCAACCATCGTATCTAATTAACGTCTGACTACGTTCTATTCATTACTTCCTACGTTTCTGTCCTCCCCAACCCCTCGTGCACTCGTAAACAAACACTGCATTGCACAAACCTCTCAGCGCCCCTGTCATAACACCACCACTTTGCAATCAACTTTGCTTTCTCAAACTTCACACACATGGCTGAGCACAGGCTATCACAGTGGCGTGGAGGAGAGAGGAGGAAACGAGCTATGACAATTAGCTGAGACAGTGCCAGGGCCTCAAGGAGAGAGGCAGCATGCACCTCTTAGACACCTCGGGGAAAGTCCACCACTGACGGGAGGTGTGAAATTTACCATAAAATGTTGGAGGAGTCTATAGTGGTATCTCTTCCCATTCTACGTGATGTGTTTGGGGCTTGATTAGAAATATAGCTATGCGTTTTAGTGACAAAGGCATGAAAAATTAAGGACATTTCCAAAGAACAGCTGGAATTATTACAAAGTAACAAGCTTTCACAAAAAAAGACTTCTGTGTTTATCTGTGGTACAAATCCTCTCATCTTTCTCCTATTCTTGCCCTTACCACAAAGACACAAATGTTCCCAAATGTACTGTAGGCGCAGTCATTATGCAATAGAGATTGATCCTTTGAAATGCTCCTGCAAAAGACCACCCGGAGCATTACCTGCGATCTTGTTGATTATCTCCACATTCCCATCGACTGGCATGTGTCCCCTCCCCCCCCGAACCCAATACTCATGCTGCACTTATCACTCTGTGGTTTCTGATACAGAGCTACCGTATTGATCGCACCCCATTAACAAGGATGAAAGTGCACAGTTGCAGCCTGATTCATCACAAATCACGGTGCAGCCATCACTCAGTGGGCCACCTACACTCACAACTGAAATAAACATCCCTCCGCAGGTACCCTTCCAACGTGCTACCTCCTATAAAACGATTCCACCAAGTCCAGCTCCTAAAAGACCAGAGGAGCTGAAGTGAGTGTGTGGCTATACACAATTTATACGAGTCAAAAGGCAACAATGGGAGACGCTTTCCCCCCCCCAAACTATCTGATACACTCTCTCCATTAATTGTTCTGGCTGAATGCCTCCAGAATCGATATCAGTGTGAAAACTGGACTTGCTACTTTGTCATCTTTGCAGACAATAAATGGACAAAAGTTGGCAAAATGGTCAATATATCACGAGTCTGTCAGAATAACGTCATAAAGATTGAAAGCAGCAGTTGGGCAGTGAGAAAAATTGTTTGAGCACACTTATTTATTCTTGAAAGATATCAAGGAACCATTTTTTTTTCTTTTTCAAATATTGAACACCCTGACTGATGCTCGCGAGCGAATTACACATGACAATGACAGCCGCAACAAGAACTGCATGCAGTCAGCGGTTCTGCTTCAATGCAATAGTCAAGCTCTTTTAGACGCGCGCACCACAGCAGGCTGCGTATTCCTCTCTCCTCTCCTTTGCCCAGGGTGCATTAAATGGATTAAAGCACTAAGAGCAGCCAAGCATATATTCATTTCCTCCACACTGAGGATGAGAGCAGCAGACAGCATATTATAGAGTGTCATAAAGTCCCGGGATCATCTCTCCAAATCAAAAAAGCAGAAGATTAAAATCTTTGAGAGTAGATGCAATCTTCTGCATTTAGCAGTGCTGATTCCAAAGTGTTTGTTTGCTTTTTGTGCAAGATGAGTGGGAGTTACCCTACTCATATGCAAAAGCTACACAAGTAAAAATTAATCACAACATAATTACTAAGAAACCGAGCTGAAGTCAGAAGAGCTTATGATATTTCTCCAGACAGGTTATGATATTGGTTCTGTGTTATCAGTTTGGATGAAGAATACTTGGGAGGTAAAAAATGGCATGTATCGAGAGTCCAGGGGTTTCATCGTTGAGGCTATTTTTTGGTAATAATACTCACCGTAAGCAGAATAAACTCTTTCAGATGAATTACCTTGTTTTCAAGGGTGTACCAACACACATTACAATGACACAAAAGCAGTTCTGATACATGATCTGACCTGTGTATACAGAGGCTACAATGTTAGCGGAATAGCTCAAAGTCTGGCAAATAGCTCATAGTTGCTTGTCACTCTATAATCTTTTTGTTGTGTGTGTGTGTGTGTGTGTGTGTGTGTGTGTGTGTGTGTGGGTGTGTTTTAGTGACAGTAATATATTTTCATTTGTCTAAATGTCTAAAGTCCAAATGCAAATATTAACAAAACTAATTTAGCTTCCTAGCTGCTGACAGAGTTCACTTCATACCTGTCCTCTAAACTGCATTCATTTACAACTAATTTACATCGGTAAAAATGATGTGGATGGATTTCTGTCTGGATTTTTCTCTCTAATAATGTGTCAAAAATAAAGTGTGATTTCTTGTGGCTGTGTTAGTTACTTGGTCATAAAAAAAAGTCTAATGTTTGTGCATAAGTTAAAATATCTAAAACACGAATGCATGAATAACTGATGGAATATATTTGGTAACCTTGTCACCTTTAATATACTCTGCCATGCTCGCAACCTTTTACCTGAGTCCCAGCATGATCGTAAAGCAGCGTTACATAACTCCAGGATGGTTGGGTTTTTCTCATCTAAAGTAAAATTGTACACTTCATAACCTCCGCCTCCCGTTAATGGCAGAATCCCACTGTAAGCATCGTCAGCTACATTCTCCACATAATGGTGTCACTCTGTGTAATGCTTTACACAGAATGAAATTCATATCAGGTCCTTTTATCACGTTATGCTGAGGTCATAAATACTAAAAGAAAAAAAAAAGATTGCATGTCATTGCAGTCAGTGTTGACTTTCTGAAAAATGACCTTCACTGCTTTGGCTTCTGTAGACTTTCTATAGTTAACTCTAAGAGTCCACCACAGTTTAATTTGATAAAATTAACACAGAAACACTGAATTAACCAATTTGTACAGTTTTGCAGAACTACTGATGACATGCTTATATAAAATGATTAAAACAGGTAGAGTTGGTGATTTATGGTAAAGAAATTATGGCAAAAGGTTAGGAAACTATACTCACTGGTCACTTTATTAAGGTGCATGTGGTTAGCTTCAGGTCTAAAAGTGCCTTAATCTTCCGTTCCATCACATCCCATAGGTGCTCTATTGGACTGAGATCTGGTGACTGCGGAGGACATTTAAGCATAATGAACTGTCATTAACTGTTCAAGAAACCGATCTGAGATGATTTCAGCTTTGTGCCATGATGTGTCACTGAATACTGGAAACAGCCATCAAAGGATGAGTGATGAATGGATAGATATAGTCAACAATAACACTCGGGTAGAATGTGGTGTTTAAACAACACTCAGTTTGGGTTAAGGAGTCCAAAGTGTGTCAGAACAAGAGACCATTGTACCTGAAACAGGGCGGAGCCATGCTTTTGTTTAGGCATAATTCGGACCTTACCATCTGCATTTTGAAGCAGAAATCGAGACTCATCACAACAGATAATGTTTTTCCAATCTTCTGTTGACAGATTTTGGTGAGTCCATTTGAAATGTAGCCTCGATTTTCTAGTCTTATTTGACAGGAGTGGTACCCAGCGTGGTCTCCTAATGCTGTAGTGCATCTGCTTTAAGGATCACTGTGTCGTGCATTCAGTGCTGCTCTTCTGCATACTCTGGTAGTAACCAGTGGTTTTTTGAGTTACTTTTGCCTTCCTGTCACGTCAAAGCAGTCTAGCCATTCTCCTCTGACCTCTGGCATTACCAAGGCATTTTCTGCCAGTGAACCTCCACTCAATGGATATTTTCTTTTTCAGACGATTCTCTGCAAACACTAGAGATGGTTGTCTGAAAAATCCCAGTAGATGAGCAGATTCTAAAATACTCAGACCAGCTTATCCTCATTCTGATGCTTGGTTTGAACTTCAGCAGGTTGTCTTACCTAAATGCATCAAATTTTTTGGTTTATTAGATATTTGTGTTAATAAGCAAACTGATGTACCTAATAAAATGGGAGGTGAGTGTAAAATATTTCGTTGAATGTCTATTTGAGTAAAAATTAATGGACAGGAATTACAATTGATGTAATTCTCAGCTTTTTTAATGTGTACATGTCAGCATCTTGAGTAGGTATTAGATCCACAGAAACAATAAACTGTTAGGTAAAATTTAAAAAAAGACATAATTTCACTGGGAAGATTCAGCAAAAGATGGCAAAAGTGGTGAGAAGCTAACTGGTAGCACTAAAATGTTTTGTAACTAACACTTAAAAATTAAAGGCTCAAGAATCAACACAGCTCATTTCACTCAGAAGAATTCAGAAATACCTAAAAAGGATAAACACAAGTGCAGTCGCTGGTATCGCATTTGAACGACTTGTTTAAGTTATGCATTTGTTAGATATGATACCAAAAAGCTATGCTGACACATTACAAAACCTCAAACAGATTGAATGCACAGCAGTGGATGTTGGTCAGAGACGAGGCAAAAGAAGAGTCAGGCCTAGCTGGACCCAAGTGTGCACGCAGCGGGAGCACAGCAACTCAGCAGGCCTGATAATTACACACCCTGATGGTAGAGCCACTTTGTATTCTCTGCACACCCCCAAAACATACCAGCACTAGATAAGTCACTGGTGAGAGACGGACACGGAGGGAAAGAAAGGGAGGGAGAACTGTTACAGAAGCTCCCAGATCAGCCAGACCCAGACAGCAGGGAGGCTCGGTTGCAAATCAACCGCTTGCTGTGTTCTGAACCTAAGGTGTGGAGCTTTCTGACAGACAAAGCCAATGCACTATGCTAATGGAGCAAATCTTGCATAATCTTTGTCATATGTGGAATCATCTCATCGTGCCAATAAGCACTTTCCCAGTAAAAAACAGTGGTGTTAAAGAAGCAAAGAAGCCAAACACAGTAGAAGCTCAGTGAGTTATGTGCAGTATAGCAGAGAGGTCAAACCAGGTATTGTGGTTAATGGTGCGCTGCACTGTTATGCCCCCTTGTCATTAATACATGTAAATGCAAAACGTGCACGCAACTGCTGTGTACCAACCGACACAAGCTCATTAATATTCTCTGTTGGGCTCCTCGTGTTATCTCGAAATGAACAAAAAGCATTTGTAGCATCGGTTTTTGCACAGTTAAGCAAATGCATGCATTAATATAGGGTTTGCTGAAGTGTGCCTGAGTGAGAAAATGTGCTTTGAATATTAAGATGCTGCCCAAATATAGAAAGTGTTGAGAGTGTACATGAAATCAGATGCATGTTGCAGGCTGCAGAAGGCCACTTTAATGGCAGTCACGGAAGGGTGGAGCTGGGAGGGGCATGTGGGTGATATCTCATGGGTGGCAGCGATAAGAGGGGGAGGAGGAGGAGGAGGAGGGGGAAACAGCCATGCTGTATTTCTTAGAGAATGAGTGTGACTCTGTGTCGTTCCGCTGTCAGGCGAGCTGCTGAGAACTGCGTGCTTCACTGAAGGGTGACAGCGAAGAGACAGAGCCGCTCTGCCGCTGTCACTGCCACTCTGCCTCTCAGTTTTCTACAGTGGACAACTGGATGGTGTAACTAGTTGCTGGACCTAAAGGGCTAATCATATCATTTCCCCCATGAATGTAAAAGCTGTAGCCAAAGACAGCTGTTAGCTAATGGTGTCATTTATAGCAGCTTCGAAAAAAAAAAAAACCTAAAACACGAAGGAGTCTGGAATTGATTTTGTGAAGGTTGGGAGTCTCACCTCCTACACTTGTCTCGTATTATTTACAGTATTTATACATCCTGAAAGGTTAGGTTGGGTAAATAACAAAAACTAGATCAGGAATGAAAGCTGAAGCAGTCACACAGGAAAGATTCAGAGTCTTGTCAAAGCAGAGGCTGCTGAGTAAACTTCGGGAGAGAATAATGCAATGCAGGCCTGGCTTTCTCCTTTCAGCTCCTGACTGATGAATCAAATGTAGTCAAGTGGAACCTCCGCAGCCTGAGAGCATAGATTCACAATAACCAGCCAGGGAAACCGCATCGCCTTCCTATCATATTGGTAGGAAGCTTATTGGAATATGACGGCTGGTCTCTTTCCCTGAATTGCTTTTTCCACTTAGGAAATATTCTTCATTGCTTACTTCCCTGCCTCTATATTTCATCTGATATTTTTTTCCCCTCCTCAGTTTTACTGCCATGTGGCTTCATTTAGTTTTTAAACTAATTCCCCATAGCTGCTCTTTTGCACCACCACACTATAATTTAAAAGAAGGCAAACACATTCAATCACATGCACAAACAGAGGCGCTGCCATGACGTTATGTAACAGACTGGAGGTTTATTTTTTCACTGGTATTTTTTCCCCCCATTTATTTCATTTTAATTTATGGTTATTGGACTATCAAGCAAGCATACTGTATGACTCAGGGTAATTTTTTTTTTTTGCGACTACCATCAAACAAGTGAGTGTACTTTTGCATGAATATTAAAATGAACTTAAAAAAAGAAATTCTCTGTATTCACCCAACCTCAAACGAAACTGAGAGAGGTGGCCGCTTCCACCTCCCTCGGTTTTAAAGAGCTTATCCACGCTGTTATGAATTAGAAGCAGCTTATACTGTATCAGGTATATAAAACTTTGTATTTGAAGGCTGGGAGGGTGACTCTCGGTCTCACATACTATAGCGTCAATGCAGATGAATAAAAACAAAAAAAAAGAGGACAGAAATATTACATTTATTTATGACCCCTACAGGTGTGCCGTAGTGTGTGGACATTTAAACCTACCGCTTTCCCTCTATAAACATTTGCTTTACGACCAAGAAAGTGAGGGAAATTCTTCACAAGCTATTACATGGATGAGCTGGCTCTCTTCACCTCCTGCACCTTTTATCAAAGAGGATCACACTCATGAACAGTCTGAGCGTCTGTTTTATAGCACGTTTTAATGGACTGTCGCTATGGGAGAAACCGGCTGTCAGACACGGTTTTGCCATCGTGAGACATGGTGTGTACTGTTGAGTGTGACCCAACTGTCAAAAAAATCTACATGCTGGGACTGAGCCTGTGAATGACAGCTGATCTAAAGTGTGTTTTACCAGGGCTTCAAATAACGGTTCAGGACTGGCAGCAGACTATATGAACTGGACGGGCAACCAGCTCAAGTCACTGTGCTATTCCATAAAAAAAAGAAAAATAAAATGCAGTTGGACTCATGTGCACTATGCATAATTACAACCACATACCCATAAAAGAGCAGAAACATCTGTCTTAGATTACTGACAAAACAGGAGAGATATTTTCTCAAGATGCAGAAGTGGGTCTATCAAGTCACCAAATAAAAACCGGTGTCAGTCTTTAGAATGCTTCATTGGGTTTTTTGTGCTGCTGTTCAAGTGTTCTGCTGCTAGTGGTGGGAGGGGCTGCGTCAAGGTCTGTGTCCACCGGAAGAGGCGAAAATGGCGCAGTAGGTCTCAGTACTGCTGTAAATTGGTATCCACTTTAAATTGGTATCAAATTGTTTTTTTCTTAACAACCCTATTCTGTACATATGCTGCCTATTGTAGCTCCAATACTGTAAAAAAAAAAAAAAAAAACAATTTTCATCACATTTTCAGAATCGTCAGCATAGTTTCTGGTGACATCCCTAGTTACAATAACGGTTTTCACCTGAGACTAAGCAAAAAAAATATGAATATAGATTAATGAGAAGACTCCACATTGCTGACATATCATTAGAAATTATGGCTGCCATTATCCTTATTAGCAAATCATCTGCAGAACTGTTCACAATTAACTGTCGTCTAGGAATTGCCTTTCTATTCAACTAATTTTGCATTTAGGTGCAATCATTGCATGTGCCTTTGGAATTATTGATTTTTTTTTTTTCTCATTCTGAATAAATGAATGAAGCACCGCATTTATAGACTCCCTTTTAGTTGACTTTGGTGTACACTCAACTCTCAGGTTCAGACTTCTGCCTGTGTTTTAGGCAGCAAAAGCACTCTTGTTAGAAAGACTGACTTTTCCCTGAGCAGAGCTCAAACATAATGTACAAATAAGAAAAAATTCAATCTGATAATTTCTTGAAAAGAAACGAACTAAGAGGGAGATAATCAAACCCTCACATTAAGTAAAATCAAACTGTTGCTTTTTAAATGGCAAATATAAAAAGCTTTATTTTTAAACTTGTGAAACATCTACTTGTTTCAGCTCTATGGATTCTTTTTGTGATCATAACACTTTATGAGAACATAAATCCACCAGTTTTGGTTAAGCTGTCTTGTAGACTGTTTCCTTTGGAAGGTGGGATATTCATTTCCATATTGTGGTGAAGGTTATGTGGTTATATGATCACATTAATGATGTAGGAGTGAGTCAAAGGAGCAGCTAAGCCCAAGACTAAGAGGTCAGCACACTATAGTCGAGTGGAAAGAAGAGCCCTTCAAACATATGGCAGATGTGGCTTTTTTTATTATACTTGTGCATCAGGATGTACCAAATGGCGATACTCCCCTCAGGGATTATTACTGAGAATTACATTAAGTGAACTTAATGCGTCACTCCTGTTTTTATCTTTTTTTAGTGTCTGCAGCTCGAACTGACACGAAAATATAGTTTAATATATGTGTGCCGTGACTCATTTGCTTAAAACTTGGAGTTAAATATTAAATACTGGAGTTACGATACATGCAAATACATCTGTTTATACCGCCCAGATAACCCTATAGGACGTAATATGATAATACCTGTTCACTATTATTTATTTTCATTTGTCATGTTCGAGGTGCTAACAAAAACAGAGTGATTTATTGAAGACGGTGAGAGCTGTAGCGTGAGTGCAATCTGTGCAAGAACGACAAGATGTCAGTGATTTAACAAGGCTGCAGCTTCTGCTGAAACCGAAAAATAGGTTTCAGCATCTTCTTGCTTAATGGAATTTGGAGAAGAAAGCAAAATCTTGTGTCATATCTTTCTCAAGGTTGTGAACTCCGTCGTGAAGAAGTCACATCCTCTCCAAACCCGACTCGAATTTTCAGATCCTTTTCAATAGTTCCCATTTCCATCTCAAAGACAACTCCTCGAGACACGGCAAGCAAAAACACATTTAGGCAAAGCATGCACCGCTCTATTTTCACAAACTGTTTCACACTTTTTGGATTGCTTGCTCTCAGTGTGCCATTGATATGGGTTTCCTATGAACTGATCCTATTTCCTCTTTTTTTAAAAACTATGAATTGCATAAAAGCAGGTATTTTCATTGTTTTTGGAACAGTCGTTTATAGTGGTGAAACAATTTGGAAAAGAGGACATTTGTAACACGTGCATTGCATCCAGCTGTTTCAAATTCAAGGCTTAATAACTAGTTTTCATTTATAACTACTCCAGTCAGTAGGGCCCATCACACAGATGTGTTTGCACTCAAATAATTTCCCCCCAAAGAGCAAAGAGGGGACCAGCAACTCAGGAAGTAAAAGTAATAAACTGGCACAGCTTGTTAAATGAGTCTTTGGTCTTTTACTCCATTTTACATTCATATGAAAAAGGAAGTTTTAATCACAGACTCTACAGGCCTTGGTTAGTATGTTAAAGATTAAAGCTCATGACAGTTGGAGTGGGAAAGGGTGGGCTTTTTTGGAAGGCTTTCAAGGACAAACCCTCTTTTCTCTATAAGGAACATGGCAGCACGGCTTAGGTCTGAACAAACTGTAAGACTTCTGGAACAACCTCCTTTAGACAGATGAGACCAAAGCGGAGATGTTTGCCCATAAAGTCCTGACCCAAAGACAGGACACCTCAAATTACAAACACCTCATATAAGCTTTCAAGCATGGCAGTGGAGGGGTGATGGTTTGGACCCGGGCACCATCGCAGTTAGTGAGTCAACCATCAACCTCTCTGTATACCAAAGTATTCTCGAGTCAAATGTAAGGATATTTTACTACAGCTAAAACTTAACCAAAATTATGTAATGGACCAGGTCAATGATCCCAAGTGCAGCAGCAAATCTCCAACACGAGAGCTGCAAATGAAAAGTCTCAAAGCATTGCTGTGACCAGTTAATGTTCAGATCTCAACATGACAGAAATCCTGCGATGGGACCTTAAGAAAGGATAAGCTGTGCACAAAAGAATGCCCGCAAACCTCAATTAACTTAAGCAACATTTTAATAAAGAGCGCAATCAAATTTCAGAAAACTATTACTTCAAGGTATTGCTGCCACAACCTACTGAATCGTGGGGTGTACTTAGTTTTTCATATGACTGTATAGAGTCCTGCGAAAACTTCCATTTCCACATGATTGCAGAGGTAGAGGCCATGTGTGTAAACAGAGGACAATTTTCATTAGTATTAGTCAGGTAAGCACACAGACACGAGTGTGAAGCATAGGTAAGCAGGCCAGATATGGTAGAGCTAACTTACACTGAGGAAGGACTTACAGTAAGTCACTGTTATTGCTATTTAAAATGAATGTATATATGTGTGTGTGTGTCACAGAAGTGTTCAGATAGGTTTCTTTTGACAGACTGGATGAAACTGCACAGTTTTACTGAAGGACAGGAAGGAAGGAACTTGCAAGATTAAGAAAGAAAAGCAGCGTGCAATCTACTTCCAATTTTAGCCAGGGGACTGAAAAAGGTTTTAAATGATCCAATCCTGCAGATAAAATACACAATGAAAAGTTTATCGCAAAGAATGTCCAGGACAGAATTTCATATCAGCCTTCACTTTCCCCAACGGATGAATTGGGTCGTATTCCCCTGTTGGAGTTCTGAACGTCTGGCTCGGGCGGACTGCATTGACAGAAGGGATTAGGCCCAGTGCCGATGGCGTCATTTGATTGGCTCTCTTGGTGCGAAGGTCTGTCTGTGTATAACAAATGAGAAATTCCAAAAATGTTTTGTAAAAAAAAAAACACAACAAAACAACATAAATATTTAGTGAATGTTCCGTAACTGAAAACAGATTAAAGACAGTTGCTGCTGATATGCCAGAATGACTTTCCTGTTTGCAGTTTCCTAGAAGCCAAACACGTGACAGAAAAAGTATCTTTGTCTGGGAAGGCTCATTTCACAGTACACTGAGGAGATTACTGTGTCGCCTCTTTCATAATCCTAACAGGATTTCTCTAGAATCAAGGATTTGCTACATATGATACAAAATGTTGGCAAGACTGTTGGCTGAACTTTAGGTGACAGAGGATGTCTGGGATTGAACGGGTAGTATCACTATGCACTTTAAATCCACTGCTCAAAAATAAAAAAAAATAAAAAAAAAAAATTAAGTGGGCACTTAAGTTAAAATAGAGGGATATTATCCTGTCCAGTTAGGAGGCATAAACCATTTTAGCAGCTTTGGTCCACCGGAAAGGCAACAGTATAACAATCCTTCAAAAAGGGAATGGTTTTGCAGGTGGTGGCTGCAGACCATTGCTGTCTCCTCATCTCTCCTGAATGATTTTTCTCTAGTTTCACTTTTTGCTAGTGCCATGTCACTATATCTGCTGCCTGTTCAGGTTGCATGTCCAGGATGGCACATAGATACATGGCGTCATGAGAAGATTTGCCTTGTCTCCCAGCACATTCTCAAGAGTGTGGAGGAGATAACAGAAGAAGGGCTCTTACACAAGGAGTGCCTGACAGAAGTAGCCGCTCATTTCTGTGAGGAGGAATAGGAAGAGCACTGCTGGAGGCCTGAAAAAAAAAGACCTCCAGAGGGCATGTTTCTGTCTAAACTGCCAGGGACAGACTCCATGATGGTGGCATCGGGGACCAATGTCTTTAAGTGGGACCTGTGCTTGACTGGCATTCACCCAAGAATACCAGAAGAGGCATTTCCACCCCTAGTGCCCCCTTCCCTTCACAGATGATGTTGCAGTCATCATAACATTCACCACAGCGACTCCAGACTCTTTCACACCTGTGACAGGTGCGCACTATTAACCTGCTCTCAACTGTGAATTGAACAGGGCTCCATCGGCAGACCTGACTTTGTCTTATACTGGGATCACCCCTCAATTTCTTTGACCATAGCAAATATATAAGAAGAAGTACTCAGAGAGAGCAAACCTCCACTATGGCAGCTCACTCTCTCTGAGCATATTTACTTTTAAGAGAACAGTATTGTACATTCTGTTTTTTCCTTATTCTCTTTAAAAGACATTAAGAAGTTTGTAGTGCAATAAAAAGTGGAAGGGATCAGGCCCAGGGCCCATTTTCGTTATTTGCCCTGTTGAAACTCATTTTAACGTACTTGATATAACATTTGAGTACAATTACTTTTTATTATATTTTTAATTTTTGTGGATATAGTGCATTTGTGACATTGGTTTCATTGTTTAGTAAATTAATTTAAATATTTAAAAATAGCTATCAAGTGAAAAAAGGCTTTCGATTACATATTTATTTTGTTTTCTAAAAAAATTATACTTGTGAACATACATTAAACTGTTATGTATTCATATAGTTACATGACAAAGTCATAATAATATAATATGATATTTACAATCCCCATAAACAATACAAAACAATGGAAGTAAGAAACATAATTTTAAATAGCTCTGTAAATGATTATTATATGACCTTCAAATCAATCCACTGGCCCTTACATGATAGTTTAAATTTTTATACAGTATTTTTTTATATGTTGACAATACACACGAAGCTTGTAAGAATCACAGTTTCTACACTTTTTGTTCATTTTTGACCAATAACATATAATAATAATCTTTAAGTTGACCTTGAAGGCCTTGGTGGATGTAAGGCTAATTTTAACGGATTAATATGATCCCACTCTATAGCCCTACAATGTTTTATCAACATTCTGTCAAAATGATTTGAGCTATCATGTTTACAGAAGCAGAAGCAGACATGACCTCACACAAAAGCTACTAAAAACATGACCTCCTTGGCAGAGGTCATGTTTTTGTTTTTTTTCTGCCATATTGTCCTAAGTATTTAAAGTTACATATGTTTAAGGTGGTTCTTAAAAACCTTTTTCTCCCACAGATAAATCAACGATGCACACTTGGTCATTTGAATTACAGTTGCATTAAACATATGAGAGAGCATGCCGAGTGTGCAAATCACATCATGTGCTTATTTTCACATGGCACCCACCCCTGTTAATGTACTGCTACTTGCTTGCAAGGAGATCAAGGACCCTGTTCATAAACCAAACCAGTGTAACCAACTCTAATTTCTCTAAATGCCATTGTTGATGCCTTACAGTCTAATATGTATTATTTAGCTACAAAACATAAGCTTGGCCTGTCCATCAGTCACAAATAATCACTGTTATAGTACACACGTATTGTCTGACTTCTCAAGGCAGTGATCCAATAACACTCCGCTGCTTACAACAGTCCTCACTTTCTAATTAGTGCTGCACAACTCCCAAGTTTCTGATGGTGATTCCATCTCTGATTCAAATTATAAGTTATAATTCAAGCGTTTAGCAGACTCAGTTAATCAGAGTGATTAACAATTAGTGTAACAGTAAAATAAGTGAAAATTCCTCAAGCATCAACGGTAAGTAGCCAGATAAATCAAAGTGCCATGGGTAAGTGTCATGCCAATTGTTGCTGAAATTGACTCTTTGATTCTGTAATTAATATAATAATTAAATTGTAATTAAGAATCAACATTTGAGATGCCGCATCCAAAAGGATAAGCCGCAACTACCACATGTGGGAATAGCCTAAACTAATTAAGTTTAAATAATGTTGCATTTATTGCTTCATGCATGAAAAAAGCTCCATGTCCTGTTTTGCTATGTGTGCTGATGAGCTGACTTGGCTAAATATTGACCACATACTCAGTTTTCATATTGTTCTGCGATATTCACAACAAATGCATTTAGTCAAATTGATAACATTGCCATGCAAGACATTTGTTTCATTATCAAAGTTGTATAGGTCATATATGTTTTTTGTGTCTGCGTGTGCTCACATGTGGTGTAAAATGATATTTCATCCAAATATGCCCTTTTCAACCACTTATCTTTCAGGCCCCCGGAATATGCTATGGGCCGATCTGGATATGTCCTTAGAGAATTTAGTTATTGAGTATCTGCATTTTCCTTTTCTAGCCCTAGATAATGCTGAGTGCGTTTAACAAGGACAGACAACGTCCGCTCGACGGTTTGGGAGCAATCCAGACAATAAATTGAGCTGAAAGTTAAAAACCAGAAACATCTGAGCAAACTAAGCAAATGCAAGCTGGCAGCAGGGACTTTAAGTGGACAGAAAAGTGGACAGCTACAGAAGAGACAACATATTTACCCTCTCTTCAGTAGTTCTCAGTGGTATGTCTAATTTTGCTGAACAGGAGCATTTCTCTTTATGATGTCTACAATGCCCTTCATATATTCTTTGATGGTAATTTGGGTTATCATAATGTAAATGTTCCCGTGGTAGCTATTGCTGCATCATTCCCATTGTAAAAATGCTATTCAAAACCCATAACATTTAAAGTCCTTTTGAACGTGTTTTTTTCATTTATGTAATTATGTATGTGTATATATATATATATATACATATATATGTATGTATATGTATGTATGTATGTATATTTAATGTCATTTATGTCAGCTATAATTCCCAGTCTCAAACTTGCAATCTTCCCTCTCTCATCTTACTAAGAAACAGCCACAGGTCAACTACAGTGCATAAAACTCTGCTGCTTTGTTTTAATGAGGACCAGAAAGAGTGTGCATGTAGAGTGTGCTATTGAAATTGACTTTAAGACCTTTTTATTGGTTCATAAAGCATGAAATGTTTCTGTACTAAAAGGGCAAAAGTTTGATATAAGCCAGGCAAGACCTGGTAGCTGCACAGACACATTATGGATAAAACAACCAAGCAGAAATTGCAATATTGAATTGAATGAAAGACAAAGAGGAACACAACAAACTTAATTTAGATTTTATCCTAATGTAGATGGACTGCACTGACTGTTGAGAGACTGCCTGACTGGTTGGTGTAGTGTTGCCAGTTTTGACATTACACCGGAACTATTAAGCATTATGAAATACAGTGTCTCTCCAAACTACTGATAGGTATGTTAGGATGCAGACCTGGAAAGATGAATAACAAAAAGGTCATTTTTCCTACACCCAGAGGCCTAGGAGACAGCTGCAGACTGCAACACTGAGGAGGGTCAGGTATATGATGCCCTGACCTCAAGGGGCCTGAGGAAGTGTTGGCATCTGGCCACAGTGACTGCAGGGTGATGAGAGAGCGTCTAGCTAGCCCTTCCTATATCTTGTAGTGGCCAGATCGCTATTCTT
>VUQG01021854.1:0-22215 GCA_015106755.1 Etia nguti | reverse complement strand
ATCGCTATTCTTATCCACCCACTATCCCTCCATCCGGTTGAGCTTCAACAAGCTACTGAGAGCTGTAGTCATAGCAACGTGCAGGCCTGGCGATGCCCTTGGGGATCATTTCTTGACAGAATTCCTTGGTGTCCTCTCTAAAAGGTTGGCCCCTCTGCTGAATAGCTGTTTATCTTTGCAGATGTGCAAGCTTCAGTGTCCGCTGGCTACCTTCATCTCTACGCTTCTGCTCTGTCCTGTTTTTTTCCTCGCTACTTTTGAATGCCAAAACTAATCACTGAATTAAGTGAGGAATCTAAAGCTGTAAAATCTGTGCGGTATTCACAAAGCCATGGGCTGAAAGCCAGGTAGAAGAGAACATATTCCTTTGTCCCTGAGTTTATAGCGGTTACCTGCAGTTGTATAATAAAGTTATCGCTGGCAATGAGCAATTTTAGCTACAGCATAGACTCTTCTACAACTAATGTACAAGTGCAGGCCATTGTTCCCCTGCTTAGGTCACAGATCTTGCCTTTCACTGCACTGGAGGTGTTTCTGACATTTGCAGTGGCACACATACCTGACAAACAGCCTGTCAGGATTCAAAAGAATGGGTATCCTTCTGGTAAGTGAAGAAGGAAACTGTGAAATGTTAGAGGGATAGAGAAAAGAAGAATAACTGGGGAAAGAAGTGCACCATCAGAATCCACTGCCAAAGTCAAATGAGAAAATAACGGATCTTAATCAAAAATATGTAATCTTCTTTCGGAGGCAGAACCAGCTGGTGCAGCGTCATTTGTCACCGCCGTGCACCTTTGATACAGACGGATGATCCCTCGTAAGTCAGCTGAATGTCGAAGACAGAAATTTTTTATTTGAATCTAATCTTTTTAAATTATTAGCATAATTGAAATTCAAAGCACATGCAGCGTAATGGATTGTTAGTCATGGACCGAGCGCAATATGAAGCCTATCTATGACACATCAACTCTCATCTGATACCATGACACAAGGTAGAGATCAGCAATGCATCAATGGAACTGCAAATGAGCCGTGCTCCCTCATAAGCCACTGTTATCAGAAACAACAAGTGACAGGAATATGAATCTGGACTATTGACTAATGTGACTACTGACAGTTTGTTCTCTGCCTGTGGCACTCAGAAAGGTATTTGCTCTCAACAGTACCCCTGCATAATAATCCTGAGCAGTGCTGTCATGCTCTTTCTGTTTTGGGCCATCTGCAGCATTAACATTACAATCAGCGTCTCTCTCTCTCTCTTTAGCCAGCAGTCATCAGAGTCCTAGATCACAGATATGAGCATAAATATCTGGCTCTCTATCCCTTGCACAATAATTTCCATTTTTTCTGCTACAAACACAGAAACCCACATGCTACATTCACACTCAGTCTTTCAGTAATCTTGCTTTCGCCGCCTCCCACACAGGCATCTGCAAAAGAGCATGTGTGGTTCACGGGAGTAGTTTGGTCCACACTTGCAGAAACTGGCAGAATCAGAGACCTTAATGCGTTTCATCCTGTATGTGCATTATGTTACCGTTCCTTGATAAGTGCAGCTTTCCTGAAGGTGTGCCTCAAAGGGCAGGTACTTTTAACAAATATATTTTAGCGCCTACATTTTTACCTGCATCCCGCACATTCACTCAGTACAACAAACAACCTTAACCGAAGCCAAATGCAACTTGTCAGCTGTGGAAGATGTCTGGGATTGTAATCTTGAGTGTTACATTTTTCAGCTTCACATTTATGATTTTATTTTTCCCTGTAGCAGTGTTCCAAGATGTGCTTAGATAAGCTCAGCACATTAAAAAAAAAAAACAACAACAAAATAGTATTTTTGCTGCTGTCAAACCAGGAAACATTTCATTTCTGTTTCTCACATCCCCTCCTCTTGTTCCCCTTCTTTTGAGCAGGTGAATGATTGCCAAACAGAAAGCAGCCTTTGCAGTGCAAACCTGTCCCATGCTGCCCCGTCCTCTCAGGGGATGGCCAAGGTCCAGGATGGACACACGAATGCACACAGGTACACGGTGTTCTTTTCTCGCTAGTTTTTCTCAAAACAAAATGCACATTCATCACTGTCTCCGTGTGCACTTGCCCTTTTTATGTCTGAAAGTCTGTGTTCTATGTAGCACTGCAATGTTAGAGGAGAGCCAGGATGGTATGGACAGTGGTACCCTAAGTCCTGCCTCCGCTCGACAGGTCACCATACAGCGCCACTCGACTCAAGGCTTCGGCTTCATTGCAGGCAGCCAGAGACCTGTCATTGTACGCTCCGTCTCTGCTGGTTAGTGTGGATGTATGTGAAAAAGCCAGCATTCAGATTTCAGGTTTCTTTCTGCTGCATGCGTACAGTATCCTGTTTCATTTGCAGACGGCCCCTCCTTTGGCAAGCTTCTTCCCGGAGACCAGATCTTGGCTATTAACGAGGAGACGGTGAGCGACGCGCCCCGAGAGAGAGTCATAGACCTTGTAAGGTAACATCCTTTACTGTCCCAGGAGGGAGGGGGGGTGGAGGGAGGAGGGGGTGGCATCCGGGGCAGGTGATCAGCAGCGCAGGTGAAGGGGAATAAAAGTGGTGAGTTTGAAAAGGAACAAAGTGTTTCTTATTGCCGGCGATGCGTTACATCAACCCAAACCTGCGGATGAGTCAGTCACTTTTGCAGCTGAAGAACGGCAAAGGAGATGGCAGCTATAAACTGGGGGCCTCCAAATACAGTGCAATCCTTGGCATTTTCTAACCCACTCCGTTCTCTGTTGTTCCATAGACGCTGCAAAGACACGATAGTTCTCACTGTGCTGCAGCCCCATCAGGTAGTATGCTGGGAAAATCGCTTTCTTTCGTGTTCCTGTCCTTCAGGATTTCTCTTACTTCTCATCAGTCAATAATAAACACTTTCACTTTCTGCCTGAATCTATACAGTACTCCGTCCTAACAGTACACACCAATGCAGTGCAGGCACACACTAGTATTCGCTGCCATGCTTTACACACTAGAGTGATTTCTTTTTCTGGTCACCCCTCAGAAGAACTCTAAGTGAGCATATTAGCACCTACATGAGACCTTATTAAATAAAGACTCTTCTGTGTATGCATAGTTAAATACTGTGAAAAAGGAAAGCACCATTTATCTAACCAACTGACTAAACTGGACATTGTTAGAAGGTGAAATACTGACATTATGAAAGCACATGAAAGCTCATTATCCATGTACTGATAATACTAAGTGGTTAAAAATTTTATTTAGCTAAAAAAATAACCAGTTTTAAATACTGAAAATGGGGTAAGGTTAATGTTAAAAGTTTGCACTTATCCAGTTGTCGCATTGCAGTAGCATTAGCCTGCTCTCCAATACGTCTCTTTAGCACTAGCAGTCGGGGGAGCTTTTCTTTCATTTATGTCTCATCCTCTAAGCTGAGTTCCTCTCCCACTCTCTTCTCATCCTCAGTCACCTAAATCTGCCTTCATAAGTGCAGCCAAAAAGGCCCGCCTGCGAACAAACCCGCCCAAAGTGCGCTTCTCAGAGCAAGTGTCCATCAGCGACCCGGACTCAGTAAGTTCAACTTGTTGTGTCTCTCCGTCGTGCACACTCGTGCAAATACATGCCTCCTGTGCATTTCTTTTGGTTTGATCAGCAGCCACAAAGGCTTTCAAAAACCCTTAAGCATCCTCTCACCATCCTTTTAGGATGTTCAATCATCCTGTTTGTGTGTGTAGTGAGAAAGAGGCTGAAGCCTTGAAAAAAAAAACAACCTGTAGCCTCCCTCTCTTTAAAGCCATGTAAACAGTCACAATATGACTTCATTTGTTTTTTTGACCATTATAGTCCAACCTTTCAACTCAGCTGCATATGGTAAACTCTACTAATCAACATCCACACGCTAAAAATACCACCTCCATTTGCAACAAAATGCTCCGGTAATAAAAGCATTTCTGTACGGTCCCCAGCAACATGTCAATCAAGAAAACATTTAGGGAAAATTAGCCCACGCTCTAAATAAAGTGAAAGCACAAACATAGCGGGAAACAGATAATCAATAAATTAAAAAAAATCTGACAAAATTTTATTTTCCTTTTGTGTGAAGTTAATCAAAGAAGACAGAGAACACAATTGTTTAGCGCACGGACCACCAAGTCACTGATCTTTGAATAAAGGCAAACGGCTCTTTTTTTCAGTATCGATTTTACTATCTGCTCTAGACTTACAGTGTCAGCAATCATCATCATGTGAACCCACAGGTTTCTTTTGCTAAACTTTAAGGTGCAAGACACAGGGAATGTACCATTTATGTAACAAAAACCTATGCAACAGCGCTTATGTGTGATACTTTTTGAAGTTCATTTATTCACAAGGGGTCACAACAGCAGGTCCCCCCACATGTTTGACAGAGTTTTTATGACAGATGCCCCTCCTAGGATTTTTTGCGTCTTCCCAGGATTGAGCCAGGGCTCTTTGTCTTTCTAGGTGAATGTGTAAAGCACCAAACTATGGAAACTTACGCCAAAGCAGTTATTTAACATCCAACTCCTATCATTAGGAGCCATAGGCTGTTATTGATGATCTCTAGGGTATCGGTGTGGACCACCTTGCTTGATGCATAATGAGACAAAAAGAAGGGCAATGACATAAATCTATAGTGTTGAGTTGTAATTTGCCTCCAGTTTGCATATGACAAACTGGCTCCAAATCACTGTCAACTAGCAAGGACAAAGGTGATTGGCTTGTAATGGGAAGCGATAGACCTGTTTATCTGAGTCGCTTAACCAGTGCACCCTGGCTTTAGTGCTGCAGTATGGAGGAAGATCTGTTCACTCATAACTCAGACTTCAGTTTCTTCCAATCTGCACGGAGGAACAGCTTGTTGAGTCTTTTGAATACTTAAGTTCTCCAAAAACAGACTGCTTGGGCATCTGCTGCGGACACAGTTCTCCGCTTAAACTAAATGCTTTTTGTGAGACACATACTGTTGCAGTAAAATCCACATCTCTCTGCCGTGACAAGCAATGCCTGCCTAATTTTCTTACAAATTTTGTCATTGTGTGTATATATATATATATATATACATATATATATATACATATAAAATGAGAAAGAGGACACGAAAAAAAGAGCTGTTTTTTTAGGGGGGGGTTTATGGAGGATTTTATTTGGGCTGCTAGGCTGTTTCCTGCAGAATCTTTATGGCTTATCACATTAAAACTGCCAACTTCATCTCATTACACTACCTTCTTTTTTCTTGATCACAAGTGTAGCTCTTTGAAACTACACAATGACGACTTGAACATTTTTTTTCTGAGCAAGACTTAAAAAAAAAAAAAGTGATATTGAGGGAAGAGTGGCTGTCACATCACATCTTAGCAAAAAAAGAAAGAAAAAGAAGGAGAAGAAGCGAACCTCATATCGCAACTTTTATTTTAATGAGTGCTTTGAGTCCAAAGCAGTAACCTTGAATAGTGCTTGTCCTCTTATGCTTTCCCTCACCCTACTCTGCAGTGAGTACTTCCACTCCCACCATCCAATTTTCTTTGCATGGCATACATATTGAATGGGTAGACCAGAGAAACTGAATAGGCCTTTCTTTGATCATGATACAATGCATGGGTTGGGCATCGTAAGGCAGGCTCTGGAGGTTCCTTCTGAGGCTGTCCGGAGTTCAGTTTAGAATCACTCCATTGTTCTCATAAGGCCCCTTTGTTTCTTAGATCCTCCTTTATTGCCTTTCGCCAAGGAGTAAAGCTGATTGTGTTGATTTTTTTTAAAGCAAAACTAGCGCACACATGCCTTTCTTGGGCTAAACACAGGACTTTCTTCTCTTTCAGACAATGCTCAAGGACGACTCTTTGCTACTCATACCAAATGTGTTGAAGGTGTTCTTGGAGAATGGACAGATCAAGTCGTTTACGTTCGATAGCCGTACCACTGTTCGGGTACGTACGGCCTACGGCTGAGGACAGGGGAAAGGGAAACAGGAATTACACTGTGATTACAGCAATGACTTAGTGCCGCTATAATCATTATTTTTATTTGACTATGGGTTGAAACAGCTACTGGTGAAGTAGATGAAGATGTGAAGTGATCATTCATGGTGATAAACTGCAGTTCCCTCCTCCCTCTTTATTGTTTTGCTATAAAAAAGCTGGAGAATATAGTTGAAGTCAGACTAAAAGGGAAACATATAATGGATGTACATTCGTCATGCATACCCGTCTTGTTTTTTGTTTTTTTCGTCTTTTCTTTTTTTGGCGTTGACATCCATTTTGTAGTAAATAAATTGTTAAAGTACATTTTGGATCAGAATACAGAAAGACTATCAACACAATCAAATCGTCATAAGTAAATAAACAGTTTAACTGCAAATCTGTCAAGCGAAGAGCTCTCAAAGTTTATCTAATTAATCACTGTTTTCAGAAAACACAGAGGAAAAAAAAACAGCTTTAATTCTATGAAACTTTTTTCCTGGCAGTTTCTGGAATGTAAAATCTCATTAAAGTGATTAAGGTCATAAAGCAACAAATGAATTCAGTCAGACAGAGGTCATTTCTGTCTCTATGTCAGCCTCTAAGATGAGTCTGACATCTCCGAGCAGACTCATTAAATGGACTCTATTAGATTTCACAAATCTCTCCTCTGCTCATGGAGGGTGAGGGAGAAAAGAAAAAAGAAAACTCGGAAGCACTTTAAAGGAGAGACAGCGGAAGCTCTCTCCTGTCAGCCTAATTAAATGGAATTTCAGCATAATAAGAAAGCTCAGATCAATAATACAATACCGCAGATTTAATCAATGGTACAATAGGATGCCTACTTGTATGGCTATTAGAGTCTCTGTCAACTAAAGAAGTTTCCCTGCGGTGTTTTAGGCTGCAGTCTGTGGGTCCTTCACTTGATAGTGTGGCTTCCCCCAAGCGTCATTTAATGCAAAGCACACAGATCAATAGTGTTAAAACTGCTTATCTTTTAGGGACAGCTATTGCTTGGAATACATCAGCACAAGTCACTAACTTCTTCATGGGCAGCAAAACATTTAGCGTACTTGCTTTCTTTTGCAGTTGTTAATAATAGTCCATATTAAAATTTATGGCCAAAATGCAGTAACATCACTACATTAGACTCCTTTTTTCATGTCCGTGCAACTTAGAGTGCAAAGAAATTATGAAACCTTATCCTGAGGCATTGCCAGCAGTGAGAAATGATAAGACATAAATGTCCCCTTAGATGGTATTCTCTGCGTTTTAGAAAGATGATACAAGAAGCTCTACATCATTCATAGATACTGATCTGCACAGAGGTAAAATGTTTTCCCTGCACACTCCAACGTCCCGGCATTATTTTCTTAAATCGGTTGCACTCACTGTGCAGAATATAGAATATCTATAAAAGCTCTCTACTGCACTAAATGGCAAAACATAATATCAAAGCACAGAGACTTGACTGAAAATACTCACTACAAGGATATCAATGATAAAATGCACTGCATAAACATGGAGGGGGGGGGTTCAAGGGTTCAAGGTGAAAGTAGCCTCAGTACAATGAATGTGCATATTTGTGGTAGCTTAATGTATTCTTACTGAGGCAGCGTATCCCAGTCTCTCATCTGCTTCCATCTCATTTCCTCCAGGATGTGATCTCCTCCCTGCAGGATCGCCTTTCACTGCGCTACATCGAGCACTTTGCGTTGGTGCTGGAGGCAGGTGGTCTGGACCAGAATCAGAAGTTGCATCTGTTGCAGGAGAACCAGCCACTGACACATGTAAGAAACCTAGAATGAAAAAAAGAAGAAGACATGTCTAAAAACACTTTAAATTATATACATGGTATGTTAAAAGGGATTTGCTGTGTTAAAAAATAATAACAGAACAAAAGCCTACCCACCAAAAACTTGTTGGCATTAAAAAATTTTTGAAAGATCATCTCGGGTAGTTGCCTCAAAGGACATCTAGAAAGAGATGTCCCTTTAAAGCTAAATTTAAATGAACATGATAGGACGTGTTCCCCTACCAATAACTCCAAAATCCTCACATAACCAGCAGATTAAAACAAAGAACTTGTTACTGAGAAGCAGTATTGCCTACTGCTACACTAACATGCTGTAGCAGCATGTAGGAACAGTAACTCGAGAGGTTCCCATGAATGTTTTAGCAAAAATTGAAATTCATCAGGCCAAGTAGCCTTTTTCCATTCTTCTACTCATCAATTCTGGTGAGCCCATGCAAATTGTAGCCGCAGTTCCCTGTTCTTGACCGCTCGAGTTTCAAGAGTGGCATTCTGCTGCTGTAGACAATTTGCTTCAAGGTTTGACATGTTGTTCATTCAGAGATGCTCTTCTGCACACCTTGGCTGTAACAAATGGTTAATTGAGATGCTGTTGCCATCCTATCAGCTGGAAGCAGTCTGGCATCAACAAGCCACTTTTTCCAGGAGACCTGCTGCTCTATATTTTCTCTTTTTTTTGGATTATTCTCTGTACACCCTACAGATGGTTGTGTAGGAAACTCCCAGTAGATCAGCAGTTTCTGAAATACCCTGATCAACCATCTGGCACCCACAACCATTCCACGTTCAAAGTCACTTAAATCATTATTTCTCCCTATTCTGATCCTCAGGTTGAACTTCAGCAGGTCATCTTGATCATTAAACATTTCTTGCAGTACTACACCTTGACTAAAATGACACATAAACAGAACTCACCGTGAAATGCCAAGATAGTGCAGATTGATGATGCATTCATGATGCATCAGTCTTCCCTCTTCACTTATGGAAAATGATACTGCAATATGTGAATTATTTGGTATGTGGTTGATATGGTTGTATTCCCACAGGTGGTGCATAGAACCTATTTCCAAGGGATGAAGTGTCTGTTCCGCATTTGCTTCTTTCCCAAGGACCCTGCAGATCTACTAAGAAGGGACCCCGCTGCATTTGAGTACCTTTATATACAGGTAAAGCATCGGATTAAAGGAAGATTAAAACAGATGTCATTCAGTCATGATACTTTTGAAGGGCTGTCTCCTCTAAGAGTTGTTTGAGCCAAAGCAAATAGGTTCTTCTCAACAGTTTTCTTGTAGTTTTTCTTTGGAAATATGAGGAAATTGAAACACATCAATAATAAATTTTAAAAACAGTTTAGAAAGAGCACTATACAGACAACATGTCATCATGTCCTCACAGAGTCGCAACGATGTCATCAAGGAGCGTTTTGGCATGGACTGGAAATCGGACGTCACGTTACGATTGGCCGCACTTCATATCTACATCACTGTGTCCTCTGCAAGGCCCAATCAGAAGATCTCCCTCAAGCATGTCGAGTAAGTCCACAAAAAAAGTGATGTTTTCAGAAATTATAGAGGGAAAAAAAAACCCTGATCTATTGCATTCTTAACCTCATTAACCATTCTGAGTCCCATAGTGACGTGTGTTCATTCAACAATATCTAAACGATTAATAATTAATCCCAGCAGTATTAAAAACTCAAATTACTTAAGGATCATTTTTTGCAGGTCATTATGAAAAAAAGAAAGCCATTGCTTTTTGAAATTACATCTCTCCCTCAATTTGCCCACTTATTCTTCGAAACCTCGACCTAGCAAGTAATTAGCTTCGACTATCACAACCACAGAAGCAGAACAGGTTCAATGTGCTTGTAATACACTTAGGATAGCCATGTCAAACCAGGGCTGGTAGAAGATGTCAGCTAGGCTCACTGCATCTTCCCATGGGATGAAAGAGAACTTCTTTGTTCCTGCAGTTATGACATCTTTCTTGTACTCTTGCACGCCACTCTGTTTGTCTTTTGTGTACACTTCTGCCATCCTTCTCTGTGTTTTCTCCCTGTCACAGAAAAGAGTGGGGTCTAGAGCCTTTCCTTCCACTTACTCTACTTCCAACAGTAAAGGAGAAAAACGTGTGCAAATCTCTGTCTCAGTTGCTGAAGACGTACCAGCATCCACCACCATCGGGGAACAAGGTTTCTTCATTTAAAACATTTCATCAGTAAAAATTGTAACCATTTTAATGACTGAAATAGCTTGGATCTTACTGGATGATTTTATATGTATATGTATGCAAATGCTCCATATTCTTGATTACTATTAATGCAAATCCAAAACCTCTGCTGGGTCTTTAAGATCTTAGTTTATTGTATTAAATGTTTATGTCTGCATGATAATCATTCCTTTCGACAAGCTCTTCATCCTTATAGATGTAACTGTTGCATAAGAGTGTATTAGCAAGAACTGTGGCTCAAGAGTGCCCCTAAGAGGATGTATGGAGCACTAAAGGTGGACTGGTCTTTATTAAAAGATTCTTCTTTATCATTCTGTTGACAGGTCCCTCCACTGCAAGGAAAGCTGCAGTACATGCGTGTGCTCAATGACCTTCCACCTTTTGGTGGAATACTGTTCCATACTGTTGGACTGGTAATATATTTTTGGATGATTCATCTGTAAAATGTCCATCCATCCATAGTGGTAAAGTTAATGTGTTCTTCTGCAGGAGGAGAAACAATCAGCTACAACCCTGCTGGTGGGTCCTCGACATGGCATCAGTCACGTTATTGACCTGAAAAATAACCTCACAACGGTTTTGGCCGAGTTCAGTCGGGTGTCCAAGATCCAGCTCTACCGTGAGAGCCAGGGAGTGGCTCGTGTGGAAGTGACAATCCATGAGGCCAAGGTATTATTACAAAGTGCCAAAAGATTCATATTACAAAATTTTTAAATTTAACTTTGGAAATGCTAAAATTGTTTAGTATAAACTGGTCAACAGTTAAATTTGATAAGGTCTACGCTTGTCCCCTATTAAGTCTCCTAATTCCCTTTCGTGACATTCCCTTACAGCCACTGGTCCTCCTCATGGAATGGCCTGATGCCAGTAACTTTGCGTGCCTCATCTCTGGTTACTACAAGCTTTTTGTAGATCCTAAACGTACAATCTACTTTAGGACCCCGGGTCAGTCGCAGCTGACCAAGGCAGGTATGTCATTTTTAACCTCTATTGTTCATTTGCAAAATGTCATGTTGATGCTGAGCTACATGCCCACGCCCATGCAAAAATTTAATTTAAAACTACAGAATACAACATTGTTTCCTTAAAAGTCTAAGTTGAACAACATCACACATTCAGAGTCGTATAAGTGTCTTTCTTCCAGTTTCGTATTAGACACTGCATGTCAGGAAATTGACAGTCTTCATTTTGTGTTCAGTCTTCATGGACATTGATGGACGCTGCTTGAAATCATTACCTAATTATCCAGGGTATCCTGGAAATCCCATCCCATGGCGCCCTCTGCTGTCTCTTTTCCCATCTCCATCTTGACTCATTTGGAAAAAAGTAGTCCATATTTCGCTTTTACACAAAATATTAACTGAAACTGATTAACTGAAATATATTTTTGCTGTAATCATAAACATTTGCTGTCCAGACATGAACAGATCTGCTTCCATCTGCTGTATTAACCTTTAGTCTACATCAAAGAAGAACAGTACCATTCTACCATCACATCCCACCAGAATCAAACCTTCTAACCTCAAACAAACTTCAACGTTCAATTTCCATTTTTGAAATAAATAATCCCCATGTGACCACCAGCTGTCGCCTGCTTTTCCATCTGGATCTTCTCTGTCCCCATTAGTTTTTAACTCCTCAAACTCTCCACTCCTCTGACAATTCTATCCTCAGATTACAGAAGTTCCTACCATGCACACCCACGCTCTGGGGCAGCCAGCTTGCCAAGTGGAGGGCGACGAGGAGACGAGAGGGAAAGCTCGCACAGGGAGTCAGGGTCTTCAAGGGTCGTGGTTCCTGCAGAACCTCAGCATCTAGGCCTGTGTCATGTCCACCTTCGAGAACAACAACAATTTCAGGACCTCCAAACACATGCCGAAGCAGAACTCGACATCAATGAGAACTTTATTTCACAGGAGCCACCCGGACGGCCCCGCACAAAGTCAGATCCCACCCAGCAAAGTACGGAGGAAATAGCCGGAGTTTTAGAAAGCCCAGCAGTGGAGAATGCAGGATTTAGAATCCGAGCACAAACAATGGGTCAATCCCAGAAAAATTCACGATACTTCTGTGACTCCTGCAAAGCCAGGCTTAGGGCAGAGGGTCTCTCACCTGCAATGAACAGGAGTGGGAGCTCTGGGAAACACTGCTCCAGTACTTGTGCCTCCCGAGATGGAGGAGCTGTTGACCTGACAGCTCTACCGCCACCACCTGGGAATGAAGAAGAGGATGAGGGAGAGGCAGATGGCGGTGGAGAGAAGCTGCAACCACCACCACCTGCTATCGCTGCCCCACCACCTGGCTTCAGGGACAATAGTTCTGATGAGGATGACCCAAAGAGAGGGAGGAAGGCACGTACCAGTGCCAGCACTGCGGTCGCCTCTGGAAAGCTGTCCCAAGCAAAGGAAGATGTGCCTGTGACACTTATTGATAACGTGGCCACAAGAACGGTCCGAGATCATGCCCAGGAGCTTGATGACGCTCTGGTGTCCACCTTACAGGCACTTGAAGCTTTGGCTGCCTCTGAGGATTACCCCCATCACCCTCAACAGCCAACGCAGACTGCAGGTCAACAACCTCAGTCATGCCACTGTTCTCAAAATACACATGTACAAAACACGCCATGGATTATGTACTGCCAGTATACAGTATTACCATACATTTGCAATACATCATTTTAGTTAATCAGTATCCAAACTAGAAAGATATTTAAATTAAGCTTAAAATAATATTGTCAGTCATCTGAAAAATATCAGATTTTGCATGAATAAGGAATCAGTAGCTGCCTATTACACAAAGTTTTGTGCCTAAAAAACACAAGCCTACCACATGTTTATATCTGCCTTAAAATAGAGGCACTTACACTCATAGAGCTCTGCACACAAAACCCACAGTACTCTTATGTCTTGTGTGGAAAACCCAATGATGCATAAAATTATCTGAAGAGAGGCAATAGATTTGATCCCGACTGACTTTTAGTTTCATTATCACAATTTTATCAGTCAGCTGGAAATAGTTTCCACAGAACACTATGAAAATGTTCCCTTTTTTTTAATTTCTTGTGTTATTCTAACATTATACTGTGTTGCTCTCCTCTTCAGGCCTGATTGTCTTAGCTGCTATTACACCTGAATCATCACTGGACTCAGGCCATGAGACCAACTCTTCTGAATTGACAGACGTTTCTGAGATGGTGTCGGCTATGAAACAGAACCAGAACCAGGCCTACCTGCTGGCTCACCATATCAACAAGGATCGAATCCTCTGCCGCCGTGACTTTCCCCTGGCAATCCCTGGCTGCACTGCAAAAACCATAGGGACTGGGGCCTTCTCCGTGGGTCAGATTCGTGCTGGCTGTCCACCCAAGCAAGTAATCCTGAGCAAGACTGTTCCCTTTAAAGTCAGCCCGAGCCAGGACTCTGCAGTTCTCAGTGTTGTGACAGAACAGGCGGGCAATCATGAAACTACTCAGATTGAACCGAAAGGGGAATTAAAAGCAACCACCAAAGCAAACACCCCAGAGCCCCCTTCTAAACCACCTGTGGAACTTAAGGCTTCCGAAGCTTTACAGATAGCGCAAGTCAGCAAAGATCAAAAGTTATTAAATTCTTCTGGGGAGACAGTGAAAGAAAATCTCTCTGATGGTATAAAGGGGAAGACAGCAGCACCTCTCAGTACAGACCCTACAAACAAAGCCTTACCTAGTCTCTTGTCTGTGGATAGAACTGCCACTGCCAAGATTTCCCCTTCTAATATGTGCCAAGATGCCGAGACTGCCTCTAGTGAGACCATGAAGCCTTCAGCCTCTACAGAACTTCTGCCAGTTGATGACCTTTTCTGTACTTGTCCAGTACAACAAGAGTCTACATCTCAACTAAGACTAAAAGACCCACAGGTTCATAAAATAGTCGTGTTTCAATCCTCCTCTCCAACAGATGATGAGCGCCTTCGAGCCAAAGGCC
Organism: Etia nguti; assembly: GCA_015106755.1. Taxonomy (NCBI): domain Eukaryota; kingdom Metazoa; phylum Chordata; class Actinopteri; order Cichliformes; family Cichlidae; genus Etia; species Etia nguti. Next base: position 8,253 of record VUQG01021854.1, on the reverse strand, counting down.
TCCAGCTGGCTAACAACAAAGAAAATGCAGCGAAAGTAGGACCAGAACCTAATTTGGCAAAACCCAGCCCACAAATACAAACCAAGTATTCCCCTCGTTTGCCTCCAAAAGCAGAGAGAAAAGAAACAGCTGAAAGCAAGACTGAGGGTGCCCAGGGCAAATCACAACCTGAGTCGCAGAAATGCCCGGTGAAATCCTTACCTATTTTAGATGATCCAACAACCCCTAGTCACTCTATAGATAAAGTCTCCACTCTCCCTGCCAGAGATTCAAAGAAACAGAGCAGCGGTAAGGGGAAGTCCCAGCGCAGTGCTCCCTTCTTGAGCTTTAGAAATCTTCTTTCAGCCACATTTCCAGCGAGAATGCGAAGAGAAACAGATGAGCGCAGGGCTCAGCTGCAGAAAGTTCGTCAGTATGAGCTAGAGTTTTTAGAGGAGCTGCTGAAACCAAAGTCATCGCAGGGAGAATTTATGCCCCAAGGTTCCTCACCCGTACCCTCAGGAACTCCTTGTTCCTGCCAGCTCCGTTCCAGTCCGGTCCTTAAGGCACCAGGGATCTCCAGGGAGCAGCGACGCAGTTGTGACTGTAAGCGAATGTGTAGGGGCATGCGACTACCGGACACACCAGTTGGCTCTACAACAGAGACTCAAAACAGAGGCAGAGAGAGAACTGTCTCGAAGACCCCTCCAGCAGTCTCGAAAGCCCCTAACACCCAAGGTGCTACGAGGAGACCTCAGACTTTGGAGATCAAAACCACACGAATACGATCTACAAGTCTTGAGTCGAGAGAGCCAAGAGGAGAACATGGCTCCTGCTTGCCCACCTGTACTTCTCAAACAGATTGCATGGGAGCACCACAATATAAGAAGCTTCAGAGGCGATACAGCATTGGAGAACTGGACAACAGCACTAGCACACCTGTGTATGCAGAGGTGAAACCCAAAGTGAAAAGTCTCGAGAAGGAGATGGAGAGAGTGAGAGCCACAGGGTTGAGGCTCCCCACCCCAGTAGAGCCAGTCCACACTCAGTCCCACCAGGAGGGGAAAGGGAAAAAGGGTGTGTTTTTCATTCAGGGAGAGGAACTACTGCGTGAAAACAAAGAAGGGACTGGAGAGGTGTTGCTGACCATACCTAGCGAAGACAGTGATGACAAAGACAAATGCTGCTCATTCTGTTTTTGCTACAGGAAGTGTGAGGCTGCAGATGAAAGCAGCGAGAAAGATGAACTTTCATACTCAATACCCCTTCAGGTCCTTCCAGGCATGGAGCTGGACTCACGTACCTTTCCTGTCGTAAGCAAAACCCTCCAGGTTCTTAATGCTGAGGACTGCAGCGGGGACGAAGAAGAGGTGGAAGAGGAGGAACCTCAGACACAGGAGATTGACCTGAGAGCCTGTGGTACACTGGAGGGGAGCCTAGCTCGGGTGCAGGCTTTACAAGGGAAAACATTTAGCTTGCCCGATGGTTTTCTAAATGCTCAATTGGATGCTAATGAGTTGCTGGCTATCCTGCGTCACTGTGCTAACACCCCACAAGCTGAGGGTGAGGCTCGCCTTCAACCTTCACGGATTACAGAGTACAAACAGGAGCTAGCAGTGCGCTTCAAAGAATTCAGAGCATCGTGTCGGAGAGTGGCGAGCGTTGAAAAAAGTCCAACACGCATGCTTGCTGTTGTCACGGCTAGCTTTCAAGTGTTGTGTGAACTAACTCAGACTTTCATCAAACTGGTCAGAGGGGTTCGTTCAGAAGCCCAAAGGCTGCAGCTGTTGAGAAAAGTCGAGGAAGTTGCCATCAATTACACTTTGCTGTTGCGTGCAGCAGAAGAGTCAATGGGGCACTCAAGCAGCTTACCGACAAAAACAGTGAGCCCCCAAGTTTCCTCCAACGCCAATAACATGAGCTCCCTCACTCGACCCATCAAAACTCTGCCTTTGCAGTAAGATCAAATCAGAACAGTCCTGAATGTGGGTGGCAACTCTATCCAAAACTCATTGTTTATTTATTTATTGTTTACATTTTTTACGAGATGTGCAATGAATCATCTTCAGTAAAAATTGCAATGCAACTGTTCCATCACATGTTTACAGGCCCTGAGGTAGCCTCGTGGATCTTATTATGAAGTAGAAAGATACACCAAACTAATGCACAATGGAATAAGAACCCTACACAGACTGGGTGATACAGGGCTAATCACCTCATATCAATATTCACAATATACATAAATGATTATATAGTATAATATTTTATATGTAATGTATATTTGAGTTGTGTCTACCTAGCAAATAATATAAAGTTTTGTGAAGAAAAAAGGTGAAGAATATATTTGAAATGTATTGAAACAAGAGAACTATTAAAATTATAACACATCAGAAATAAATGTATGCTTTGGACAAAAATATTTCAGAAATCTCGTCAAGTATAGCGACTTCTGTAAAGTACGTAGTCCAAAGGGTTGGCTGGTTGGTTAGATGGTGTTAGATGGTGTTTGTGTTTATTGAATTTTCTGTTGTAATGCAAACTGGTCTCTGCTAGCTATGTTGACAGTGTGAAATACTGATACAAGAGTCAAAATGTAAGTGACAGTGTTGGAAAATGAAAAGCACTCAAAGACAAGTATAAATATTTAACTATACTGATAAACACATGCCCTTTCTCTCACTATAAAGGTGCAGGTATGAAACGGACCTGCTCAGGGCAGAAAATGTAGCATAGATTCAAGTCACAATCTTATTCACGGTACAGTAATGAGTGTTGTTACCTCATTCTGCTGCAGAGAAGGCATACCCACCATGTACTTAGTAACACAGAGTGTATTTTACTCCACCACTAATCCATAGCTCACTTGCACCTCACCAAATGTTAACAATGGTTTATACACACCCACCTGCAAGTGAGTAGGCTTATCCTTAGGACTTCGCACAACCTCTGAAACTAGTTCTGAAGTTGAACTGTATCTTTTAATGTTTGATTCGCTGTTTTCAAGAGAGTTAACGCCACTATTTTTTTTTTTCAAATTCATCTCCTAAAAGTGAATGCTGATCAATTTTAAAAGATTCCCCTGTTTTTATTTAAGTTTTCAGAAACAATATAAACAAAATTGCTTTCTATGTGCTGTTACACATTGTGCAATCTAGCAAATATATAAGAAACACATAAAGTAGTTTTCTATGTATTTTAATAAAACTAACACATCATTTCCTGTCTGAAATCTTCTTTGTGTCTCATCCTCTTGTTATTCCTGGAAATTACAGCGAGAGCCTTTAGAAGTTATGCCAGCCTAACGTGTGTAGTGGATGTGTTATTAAAAGAAAGTGCTGTGAAACCGTTTACCAATTATCAGAGGCAATTGGGCTAAATAACAACAATACACAGGAAATGCTACGTGCTGTTTTGAGTAAAAATAAGATTGATCAGTCAGTTTGGATATACAATAACATTTTACTCTAGTTAACATAAATTTAAATGTTTATAAAATATGATATAATCATGTGAAAAGGAAGTATTCCCTCTTTTAAATCTAATGGTTTGCATAATTTCAAAAATCATCTGGTCCACGAAAGGTCTTAAAGTACAAACAACCTCAGATGAATAACAACACATGATCCAGTGCACCATGTCATTATTTTATTTTTTACATTTGTTTTTACAAAAACTAAGCCAAACTGCAGAAGCAATGTCTGAAAAACCAATGACACCCTGTGAATCAGTAGCTTGCAGAACCACCTTTAGCAGGAATAACATGAAGTGATCATTTTCTGTTTGACTTATTCATCAATCCCATTGTTGTGGAGGAATTTTGGCCCACTCTTCTTTACAAAGTTGCTTATGTAAAGTGAAGTTTACATTTGTTTATGCACAGCTCTCTTAAAGCCCCACCACACCATTCGAATCCAGTTGAGTTTTGGACTTTGACTGGGCCATTGCAACACCTTGATTCTTTTCATTTTCAGACATTCTGTAGATTTGCTGCTGTGTTTGAGGTCAGTGTTGTGTTGCACCGCTCAATTTAGCCATCAGACAGATGGCCTTACATTTGACTCTAGAATATTTTGATAGATGAGTTCATGGTCGACTCAATGACTCCCAGGTCCTGTGGCTGCAAAACCTGTCTTGTTTATGCTGATATGTTGCTTTTGGCTTTCACCAAATGTGGTGCTGTGAATTATGGAGAGACAGACTTCAAGAAATCTTGTGGTTTGTTCAAATGCTTTTTCTAGAGAGAAGAGTCTCCTGGTAACCTTTCCAAACAAGACTTACTTGTTTAGTCTTTTTCTAATTGAACTGTGATAACGTTTAAAATTTAACATGTTAACTGAGCCCAGTAAAAACTGAGATGTAGCTCTCGGGGTTTTTGCAGTTTCTCGGAGCATTGCATGGTGTGACCTTTGAATTTGCTGGGATGTCCACTCCTTGGCAGATTGGCAGCTTTCTTGAATGTTTTCCACTTTTGAATAATTAAATGATAGCCTTCAAATTATTTGGAAATGGCCTTTTAACCCTTCCCAGAGTGATGGGTAGCACTAATTGCTTCTACAAGATCATTGCTGATTCCTTTCCTCACAAACCTGAATCTTGCAGACGAGCACTGTCAAAAAAATTGCTTTTACAGAGGTGCTCACACTTACTTAACGTATGATCAGTTTATCAAGTACATCTAATTAGCAGCCCATAGCTGCTGCTTACATTTGTAGTTTCTATAGAAGTAGGAAGGGTGTACATAATTTTTCACATGCTGCTTCTGCATTTGGCTTATTGTTTCTTCTTTTTTTTAATAAATAAAGAAACTCTAATATTTCATGTGTCAAGTACCCTTATGAAGATACCAAGGCCAAAACATTGACATGGTTGTTAGCAAGGCAAAATAAATTGAGAAATTGAGAGCTGTCAACTATCTACCTTAAGTTTTGTGGTAGTGCTACCTTATACCCCCGGGAACTTGATACTGAACTTAAATTATTTTGATTTAGTACCACTGAGTTGTATTTACCTAATTTTATAACCTGGTAAGGACCCGATGATATTTTTTTTTATCGTGTACTAAGAAGTAAAATCTAAGAATTGAAAGAGGGTGTGCTCTCTTTTTTACATAACTGTAAATTATGAAAACATCTGTGACAACACTGCTTGTAAGGATGCTGAATGTCATACAGTATACATGCTGCATAAAACTAACTTACAAATGTTCAACATTTTGGCATTTACATTTTAATTTAAGCACACCTAAAAAAAAAACTGAAATTATATCAAAGTGTTTCTACATAAGCCATCTCTTTTATTCAATTCTTTTTTTCAAATAAATTAAATCTTTGATTACAGAAATATACCTCTGAGTGGTTCTACATTACCCTCATAATATAAATAATCATCAGTAACAGCAAATATGTCACTTATTACACTTATACTATGATCTACATTTTGTATGACAGTTTTACCTTCAGTATGAAAAGGCCATTGGCACTGGTGTCTTGGTTTTAACGAGCACTTTCTTCTAAAAGTTTTTCCTGTTGATGTGTCATTTCCATTACCATAAGCAGTGTTTTCTTCTTCACTGTACTGCATGTTTCCCTTTACGTATTAGACTTTCAGGGGCAGACACTTTGACCATTGAAGGTAATGATACTATTTGTATAGATCATTTTCCACTTCTAAAGTGGAAAAAAGAGGCAAAACTGAAATGGTATGGTGGCAATATATTAATGTTTTGAAAATGATATTCAGTATGGAGATGTATAATTTTACAGTGAAAATGTACATAATAAGATGATTCATTTAAAAAAAAGAAACACTTTTAAAGCATCACTTGCATTCAGATTTATCCAACACTATTTTGTAAATAGGACAAGACAAGACATATCTGTATGGTAATTATTTATAGTAGTAATGTAACATAGTGACTAATAGCAAAACATATATTTTAAAGACTATATTATGAGTATAAAGCATGGGACATGTTTATTTTTATAATCAAAAATATTAGACAATGTTCCCTCATCAGCACATTTCCACATTATAATAAACATTCTCTGTGGTTGTCATTGTTCCAGTTGCTTTGCTTAAACTGTGTGGATTAGTCTGTGCTTCATTCATACAAAGAGCTCACCCTGATTGATCCATTGTTTCTTTATGTGCACCTATTCATTCCTGTCTTTATTTACTGTCAATGATCTTGTCGTCAGTGTGGTCTTCTGTCTGTGTACAAGTTAACCCATGTTTTAAGAGCAATAAAGCATATTATATAAACTCTTTCAGAGAATTTGACAATGACATTGCACGCATTAAAGTCGAGCTAATGCTAGGGTGTCCATTAAAATGACTTTGAACAAGTAAGTCATGTGAAAGACTACCAGGAAAGGTTCTTACTGCCTTTGCTGCCGATTTTAACTTAGCTGTGCAAACGGCACTAACTGCTGACATGGCTCTGTGTTGCATATATTTTCCTGTGCTGTGCTAAATGCTGAATATTCCAAATCACATCAGGCCACAACCAGATTAGCCAAAACAATGCAGTAAGATTATGGAAGTTACAAAAGTGCCAATAATTCAAAGATAAAAACAACAGCAACAATAACTGTCAGTGGGAGTAACAGAGCCAAGTTCCAGGAAAGAGGTGTAGTGAAAACCTGAGTTTGTTAGCCCTGAGATGAAGGGAAACTCTGATTTTGTCTTCCAGAAAGAGGGTTAAGATCATGATTATGTGTCATGATTATTCATAGAATTTTTACAAAAATCTGAAAAGCGTACTGCTTTCACATCTTGAATTGTACCAAAAAGCTAATGCACTACTTTCACCTTTACATTGTGCTACATTCCTGTTAAAAGATATTTGCAGACAAATTAGGTGTTAATTCACCTAAAGTCTTCCTCTCCATTACTGAGATCGCTCCACTCTTCCCCTCCTACATTTTTTTGCGCAGCACCAGTATTGCCTCTTCGGAAAAATAAATGCATGAGTACCGTATTTTCCGGACCATAAGGCGCACCGGATTATAAGGCGCACTGTCGATGAACGGGTCTGTTTTCATACATAAGGCACACCGGATTATAAGGCGCATTAAGCGAAACAAAACAGTCAGATAAGTCAAACTTTACTCAACTCATTCTTCTTGCTTCCTTTCCTGAAGCCTCTGTTACCCAGCATGTTTAGTGGACACATACCTTTGGCCAGATGAAATGTGATTGTGTGGGTGATTGTAGCATGTTTGCGAGCTGGAAGGATAAGTTCACATGGTGTACAGTCTCACTTTCATGGACATCTGAGTTAATGTTGGACAGTTTTCATTGGTGACCATTGCCTTGTTGTTCTTGGTCTTCATGCATTCAGTATGCTGCAGTTTGTGGTGCGTTTTGAGGCACTCTTCTTGGTTATCATCACTTGCGATAAATCTGAGTTGATCATGATCCTCTTTGAAGGACAAGCCTTTTACCTTCTGTCCAGGAAACTTCAGCACAGATGCAGGCACGTGGACGTATACTGATTTAGGGAGTGCTTGATTTGCTTTGAGTCCTATTGGCAGAGTACACATTTTCCCATCTGTCTCTATGAAAACACAGCTTTATAAAACCCTGAGTTTCATTTCCTTATTTATACGGTCAATGTAAAGCACATAACAGAACACAAATACGCACAGATTCATGTGTCTGAATACATGAAATACCAGTTTTTTATTATGTCTTATTATGGTTGAGATGAGCATTTTTACAATCAGGCATCGATGAAAGGACATGGATGGTCATCAGTGGACACCGTGGGTTTATTTTCAGCTCAGAATAAAATATATATTCTACATCTTTCTAATACTGTGACTCTGTGGACAATAAGGCAGCTGTCAGACAGTTTCTCTGATATGTGTGCCTTCTGTTACTCTGTTTAAATAAAATTACTGTATGGTATTAAGCTCCAATGATCTAATTGAGCCATGGGTAAAAATTATTTGGTTCCAAACTTTTTTTCAAAATTGTTTTTCCAAGTCATCTTCAGCCACATATAGCAATTGCATTTATATGGCTGTTAAATTCAGATAAAACTGAGGTTATTGTATTCGGCCCTGAAAATCTTAGAAATATGGTATCTAACCAGATTCTTACTCTGGATGGCATTACCTTGGCCTCCAGTAACACTGTGAGGAACCTTGGAGTCATTTTTGACCAGGATATGTCCTTCAATGCACATATTAAACAAATATGTAAGACTGCTTTCTTCCATCTGCGCAACATCTCTAAAATTAGAAATATCCTGTCTCAGAGTGATGCTGA
>VUQG01021853.1:6050-22481 GCA_015106755.1 Etia nguti | reverse complement strand
AAGATATGCTTCATCATATGTTCTAGTCTTTGGCTTGGAAGGAGGTTGGTTTGGAAACATATTTGGCGATGCTTCATCTTCTGCTTTGCGTTTGTGCGGGAGCCCCGTCAAAAAACCTGTCTATTATGCTAGCAGTGTCCAAACATTCTTTTAAAAAAAAATTTTTCATACCACGCCCCCCCTGCAATGGCTCTGCACCCCCCTCCCAGGGGGCACACCCCACACTTTGGGAACCTCTGGGTTAGCATAGCAATAGCACAGTGAAGCTGGAGGATGAATGCTAACTTTTTTCCAATCGATAAAAGTTAACGTGAGGGTTCCCGATGGTTAGGGACAAATGCAATCACATGGCAGGATGCTGTAAACGGACCAAACTTCAGTCAGGAGAACAACTAAGATAATCCATCCACAATACGAGGTTAGTCATTAATATTATATTAATATACTGCAACAACATGGGAATAGAGCAGCTGTGAGAGAATTCAACATTAATGAATCAATGGTACGAAAGGGGAGGAAGCAAGAAGAATGAGTTGAGTAAAGTTTGACTCATCTGACTGATTTGTTTCGCTTAATGCGCCTTATAATCCGGTGCGCCTTATAGTCCAAAAAATACGGTAAATTCAAGTAATAAAGTATTAATCTCATAATATTCAGTATTTTTATGACTGTCATAAAGAAAGCTAATTATGAAGCAGTATTACTAAGAATTAAAGCCTGATACTTTTCAAACCTATCACAGCACACTATTGACTGTGACTTCATCCTAGATATAACATCCTGCTGCTGTATATTTAATAGAGAGTAAATGCCGCAGATTTTGATGCTGAAAAACAAAGTCAGTGTGCATGTGACAAAATCTGCTATGCTTTAAATCAGCGGTCCCCAACCTTTTTTACGACACGAACTGGTTTATCTGACAATATTTTCACGGACCGACCTTTAAGGTGTCGCGGATAAATACAACAAAATAAAACCAGAACCGGTAACATAAAAAGACGATAAAAAAATAACGTTAAAAACAGATAAAAACCCTGAAAACCATAAATTTCACACACGAGCCTCAACTCTCGCGGCCCGGTACCAAACGACTCACAGACCGGTACCTGTCCATGGCCCAGGGGTTGCGGACCGCTGCTTTAAATGGCCACTTGAGGCAGGCTTTAAATGTGAGATCCATGTGGAAATGTCCTATATTTCATTTTTATAATCATAAAAACTCTACAGAAAGTAATTTAATATAACTAATCTCACGCTTAGGTGGTCATGGGAGATGGCTGCCCCACTTTCTTCCTTTTAAAAGGAAGTTTTTCACGCCCACTGTCAAAGCCTAAAGTTCTGCATGATTAAGGGTGTAGTTGTTGAGGGTACTATCAGCTAGGCATCATAAGGTCTTCCACATAACTGGGTCCCCCCCAAGGGTGGATGTCGCTTTGTAAATCCTGAACTGATCAGCAGAATGCTAATGTTTTATTCAAGGACAACTACTTGGGCAGTCTTTCCAGTGGCTCCAAATTCAAGTCAATTGTTATATTAAATGCTATTTCTGGCCGTTGACTTAAATATTTCCAGCCTCACACAAGAAGTCACTGAGATCATGTGTTTGTGCTTGTGTGTATTTCTTTCTGTCTTTTTAATTATACTAACATCCTGTCCCAAACCCTGTACTTTAGTTATCTATGTTGCTAGAGGGACTTTTATATGTTAGCAATAAATAGCATATATTTGTGTCTGTACAATTCACATTGCTAGCCAAGGTAGCTAGCATTAGGTACCTTGGCTAGCAATGCTTTAAATCTAGCAACGCTTTACCTCCCATTACTTACTTCCTTACCCTCTCATCCTAATGCAAACAAAAATATTTCAAAATACCAAGATGGCATGAGGTAAAAAAAACACACTCAAGCCTTCAAAAAAGTCCATATTTTAAAAAATTTGAAGGCGTTGTAAAATGTAATTGAAAACAGAATGCATTGGTTTTGCAAAAAATCTCATAAAGCCATATTTTATTCATAACAGAACACAGAAAACGTATAAAATGTTTAAACTGAGAAAATGTACCATTAACTCATGTTAATTTTGATGTCAGCAACACATCTTTAAAAAGTCTGTAAACCTCTGGGAACTAAGGAGGTCTTAGGTTTTGGTTCATGATACTCTAAATGATTTCAGTTGGTTAACGGTCTGGACTGCAGACAGGCTAGTTCAGTTAGCACTGACATGGTGAAATATGCAAGGCCTTCTCTGAAAAAGATGTCAACTGGATGGGAGCATCCAGTTGATATCTTTGTTAAAATCTTCATTAAAAGATATGTGGCTTTATAATCTAGGCACTAATGCACCCCCATACTATCAGAGATGAAGGCTTTTGAACTGACGCATTGATTATAAGTCGATCCCTCTCCTCTTTATTTTGGAGGATTCAGTGTCCATGTTTTCCAAAAATAATTTTTTAAAATTTCATTTCCTCTGACCACAGAATGCTTTTCCCTTTGTTTCAGTCCACAGTGAGTTTTGGGACAAAGAAGATGACAGGGTTTCATAATGCTATTCTTTGCATGATAAAGCTTTAACCTCTATTATTTCTGGAAGTGTTCCTGACACCATGGAGTGATTTTCGTGACTAAATCATGCACATTTTTAATGCAGTGCCACCCGAGGGCCTGATGATCGTGAACATAATACTGATTTTCTTGTTCTTGCGCACAGAGATTTCTCCAGATTTTCTTTTACTTATTGTAACCTGTAGATGATGAGCTATTCAAAGTCTTCAGATTTTTATGTTGAGGAACATTCTGAAATTGTTCCACAATTTGTAGATGAAGTTTATTTTGCAAATTGACAAACCTCAGCTCGTCTTTAGTTCTGGGAAAATTTGCCTCTCAAAGATACTTTTTGCCACAAATCTGTTGCCATTTAACCAAATTAGTTGCAAAGCATTCTCCTCCAAAAAGAGCACACTTTCAATGTATTAGTAAAAAGTCTCAGTTTAAACACTTGATATGTTTTCTATGTTCTACTGTGAATGAAAGATTGATAGATTTATGATTTTGTTTTTAATTTAGATTTTATTCAGTATTCATACATTTTTTAGGAAATGGGGTTCCCTCAGTACCACATGTTAAAAACTACGTTACAGTGAGCCACTTTTTAAATGCCTATGAAAAAAATCAACATGTTTACACTAATAATCTTTCAGTTTTGTGTAATATGAAAAAAGTCAAATATATTTGCAGTTTCACACACTTTTGTGGAGAACTTTTGAAACTTTTATAGCTAATTTAAGTTTTAGGCCCTGTACTTTAGTGTTATGGTTCATCGTCACTGCTCTCACTCTCAGCAGCCCTGTTTCACTAGCGGGGAGCCATGATAATATCAGTGTATGCTATTTGCCCAGCAGCAAACAGCAATAAGGTAAAAGTTAGTCACTAGCGGGGGAGCATAATAGAGCATTTAGCAGATTAAGGGCCAGATCTTTTTCTCGGGACCTAGTAAAGACGAAATTAGAGCTAAGTGGATAGTGAATGTTGTATCTTAACTTGGCGGTCGGCCAGACGATGCAGTGAATGTTTGTCTACAGAGTTAAAAGAGTGCAACTGTTACCTTAGGATGAAAACGATCAGGTCATTGTGGACACTGTGCTGTATTTCGATTTTTGTAATAATTCATGTAACCTGACTGATATTAATAGGGCTTTACTCGTCTCTGAGCTCAGTGTTCTGTCAGGACAGATTCAGTCCCACTTTATCACACTGCTAACAGCTGTAAACCGTGCTGCTGCTAAGCAGAATAGTAGGTTCAGCTTCTGTGCAGCTCAGGTCTCAGTTCAGTTTCTTGCTAAGCAATGATCAGTTTCACAGAAAGCTTCCTTTTGGTGATAACCTGACTACAATAACTTGTCAAGATGTAGCATTTGCCCCACATCCTTCTCTTATGTCTGCAGGCTTGTCAGGTTCTCCTCCCCTGCAAAAACACAGCCACAAACACTGGGCGCATCCGCCTGAGACATGACGCCACAATAAGAAATGCACTTTCATCTAATCCAAGCTCAATTTATAGTGGGAGCAGCCTAGTTTTAATCAGGTTTAGGGGTTTCTTTTCCTCTCCGCTTGTGTGCGTGCTTCACTGCAGTTTGATAGCTAATCTGCTTGAATGTCTCTCCTCTGCCTCGCTGGGTTCCATGTGTTATATAACAGTTTTTTTCCAACTGACTCTTGTCTGCTTTACAAAGAAATTAGACTATGAATCTCGTCCAACTTTGCATCATCATGGCTGCGTCGCTGAATTATTTGCCAGCGGTTTCTGTCCCACCCGGCATGGGTAACTTGATCTTATGCAAATCGGGTTTAACAGATTCATAGCTGTTATAAAAAATAAAATAAAAAATCACAGTGGAACAACTTTCAAGTGTCACAGTAATAACAGCTCTAGTTTTTCATCCTCATCGATGTGACACTGCTTTCCATCTGTGGTTCATTTTGCCTGAGGTCTGACGCTAATTATTGTGAACATGGAAAAGTAGAGAAGCATCATATTTTTAAATATTGCCACTTGGATCAGATTCATCTGTGCCTCAGCATCTAATCCTGATGCTTACATGCCATATACTGTAGTCTGCTCAATGAACTAACTCAAACTCTCCATAGATACTGTTGATAATCTTTCACTCACTTTAGGCTATGTTAAAAAATTCATAGCTTGACAGCTTTTTGAGTGTCTTATCATCTGGTTTACTGTAAACACACTACTGATATGTTATCATCTGAACTAATCTCGAGAAAGCATTTCCTGTTTTTTGTTTTTATACCAAAGCTGCAGGACACTCACGAGATAGTTTTATTCATATCTATTAATAGCGGACTAAATGATATACATGGTAAATGGACTGGTACTTACATAGTGCTTTTCCACTCTAATGGATTGCCCAAAGCACTATCTACTACAAATCTCACTCACCCTGTCATCAATTCTATCTATAAAGCACCAAACTGTCACCTCATGGTGCTTTATATTGGAAGTTAAAGACTCTATAATAATACAGAGAAATACAATTAGACGAGGAAGAAAAAAAACAAACTATTTTCCTGGTTAAAATTGGGCATTTTAACATAAGAGTCTATTGAGTTTGACTTCAATTAGGAGCAAACCTGTCAAGTTTGCAGGTTGCCTGAAACACTATCATTCTGTTAATGTGCACTCATTTTGAGAAAGGGGGTTTGACAAAGTCTCTGTTGTTACCTTGTTTGCGCAGTGTAGGGAAGCACCAAACAGTTCTCTGTGCCATAGCTATCATTCTCACTGTGCTTTAGTACATCCTCCATCATGATCATCATCTAGTCGCTAACTGTGTGATAAACTCATTTTGTACGTTTTTATCAGAGCTGTTTTTGCTTGATTAGCTGCCTCCTGGAGCAGGAAACATGGCTGATTAGAGCAGTTAGTCTGAATCAAAACATTCATTTTGCTGGCTGCAAGCAGTTACCCAGAAGAAGTTAAAATGCTTCTTTGGCACTGGGGGATTTTCTGTGGATACATCAATTCAGAATGTGACCAAAGAGACAACCCCTCCACCAAAGATCAGTGTAGCTTTAAAATCAACTGAATGTTGGACTGACACATAATCAGCCGTAGAGAGCACTAAAAGCTGAGCCTTAGATCACTTCTTCTGTTTTCAATCTTCTCTTTGTTTTTTTTTAGGACTATAGACGTACTTCCCTTTCACCTCTGGCCTGACTGACCCACCAGCCCATCACCATGAACTACCTTCGCCGGCGCCTGTCAGACAGCAGCTTTGTGGCCAACCTCCCCAACGGCTACATGATGGATCTGCAGAGGCCGACCCCGCCAGGCTCATCCACTTCTTCTCCTGCCTCCCCAGCCACAGAGAGGCGGCAGCCCCCGAGTGTCCCAAGCCAGCCTCAAGCCTCGGGCGCATCCTCTGGCTCAGCCTCTGGTCCGGCCTCAGGCTCAGGGAGCTTCCTCAGCTCCTTCTCCAGCGTGGTGAAGAGTGCACAGATGGCCCAGAATGTGGCAGCAGCCGCACATGCTAAATCAGCGGCAGCGGCGGCGGCTGCTGAAGGCGCCTCTGCAGGAGGTGTTCAGCCAGCCAAGCCTGTGATACGCAAGCCTAAGATCCTGCTGGTGATTGATGATCAGCACACTGACTGGTGAGCGGAAGCTTTTTAATGTAGTAGCACAAGTGTGGGTTTATATTTGAGCAGAAAACATTTCACATCACAGTGCTCGCTCTCTGAAGTCTGAAATGACTCATCTGAGATCACTTCAAGTTCCAGCAAATAATGAACTGAAGTGTGACTGATTTGTTTTTGTCAGTGTACTAGAACTCTTCCATGTCATCTAAAGTCGTGCTTCCCTTAAAATTTCCACAGCGGATCACAAAAACCAATGAGCAGTTAAAGCCACCTTCTTACTGCTGTATAAAGTGTAGTAGTATCTGCAAGTAGGCCATGGCAAATTCAACTTTGTTCAAACTTAGAGTGTACTTCTTTGATATATCACCAGACCTCAAAGCAAGTCTACAGCTGGAAAACATATAAAAAGTTAGGTGAGTTTATCCTGAAATAAGGCTTAGATCTTTACATTGACTCTCTGATTATTAAACTATAAACTAGGATGTTTTTAAAATATATAAATTAGAGAGAAAGTGTACATGCTTTGTAATACAGGACTGCTCTCATGGATGTAAGAGTAGTGTGAAGTTGGACTAGGTTGGCATTAGAGTAAAATTAGGATTAGAAACAGGTAGCCTAGCACTGCTAACTGACAAAATATAGTTTTTTATTCATAAAGAAATAAATGTTTTTGTTGCTGTAGTTTGTATAATTCAAGTAAAGTGCTAGGCTAACTGTTTCTAATGTTTATGCTGAGTTAGGCTATCTACTTTTAGCCCCGGCTCTATACTTTTAACACAATGATATTAAAAGTAGTACTAATCTGACACTCTTGTCTGGAAGCAAGTAGGTGTATTTTGAAAAACATCTGTATTCTTTTAAGATGCTACTTTTGAAACTTCTCATTGTCAGTAAGCAAATTAGCCACCAAAATCTTTAGCATCTAAAAAGAAGATATTGCTAAGATTAAAAAAAGTTCAACTTTGATAGCTTGTATTTCTCTTTCTACTCTCCTGCCAAATCGAAAACATTCTTGTGCTTCAGTTTGAATGAAGTGAGATGTGTTATTGTTTATGATAGACTCGTACGTCCTTGGTCTTAGTCGGCTTTTGCATTAGCGTTCTTTGCTGGAATTAAAATTGTCATGGTAACAAGGAAAAGGAAAGATGGAATGTGAAAGAAAAAAAACAGTGCTTTAATCAGAAGAAATGAGCTCTTCTTTCGCTGACAGCCCATACATGAATTTTTGAAGCAGACTTCAGCGGCCTTTTGATCCACACGCCGGAGGAGTTGATTTCCTGAGCTGCAGTGAAGACACACAGCAGCGAGTTTATCGTGTTTGTCTTACGGAATCAATAAACCACTCATCCATTTCATGAATTGTTATTCTGTTGCCTGACATTTGCTGGTAGACCGACCTCAGCCGGGCTGTTATTAGCCATTTCCAGCCGCTCGAGCTGCACCCACAGAATTAGTAGGGATCGTTATGTGCGGAGGCATCCTCTACTAGGAGATCAGGCAGGGGTCTAAAAATGATCCCTAAATTAATGCGCCCCACTGACAGCCGTGTCAAAAGCACCAAGATTGCTCTCAATTTCCCGCAAAGCCGGGTGGCCTCTTTTCCTTAAGCCGGCTGGCTGCAATCCCAAGAGGACCCATTTCTTTTCACACCCTGGTGTTTCTGAAATGAGTCGTCAGGGGATCATCCACCCTCTGAGGCATAAAAGCTCATTCAGCCACTCTGATGGAGCATCCTCACTGTTTGAGAGAACAGCAGGGGTTTTTTAAATCACCAACTCTGTTAGTTAAATAAAGAGAGAAGAATGGAGATGTTTTTTTTAAAGTGCGGTTGATTTATTTATTTTTTTTGTGAGCTTTTGCAGCAACAGGAACATCTGAGCAATATAAAGCAATCCAGGATAACTAAACCTTTCCTTCAAAAGAGATTTTAGTACTCACATTTTGATCATATGAGTCAACACTGTCAAAATAGCTTGCGGCGCTGTTGTAGTGGGTTATATTATGTGTGATGGATTGCGATTTTGAAGTCCAGGTGTCCATCTATGCTCCCTAGTTTTGCTTTGCTTATTGTTATTTATTGATTACAGCTTTTATTCAGTTTGAGCTTCTTTCTGCACAGTTTGACAAGTGCTGAGTTTAAGGCCCACATTTTAAGCACAAGCAGGATTTTTGTGATGCCACAGCTTACTTTGAAGCCTTAAGCAATTCAGCATAACACCTACACATGTGAGATGTACAAACACATCATTTTTTTAATAATTTCTGACATTTTTTTAAACATTGCAACAGACTGGCGACCTGGCCAGGACACCTCACATACCCAGCCTTAAACCCTCTTTTTGATAAAAGGTATTTACAACTTCCAAACAACATTTTAATAACACATTATTTTCTTAAATATTTTTGGCATTGTTGAACGCATTTTCTACAGTAACTTTTCAGCATTTTGCAGTTTAAGTGCTCTGAGAGGAAACTGAAATTTCTGTGTCTACTCTAGGCTGTCTTCAGAGGTAGGAGACAAAGAGACAGTGTTCCTGTTGGTTATCAATGCAACTGTGCATGGATGTCACTTCACATGGCAAAGAATCTCATTTAGTGTCAGGACATAGAGCAGGAAAAGATGATATTGGGTTGCCCATATTGCAAAACAACCTTAAAAACAGACGACTGACTCATCAAAAACTATAAACATGTTGGAACATGTGAGGTGTTCTGATTGAACTGGACTCGTGTCCTGTAACTACTGAATTTAAAGCGTGTCAAGCTGCTGTTAAACGCTGTTAAATGTGTAACTGTTCCTGAGTTAACCACTGGGTGGCACTGTAGCTCACTTAAAGCCTCATGGACGGCTGCTTATCATTTCCCTTGATGCTTTGATGTTTCTCTGTAGAAGTGATGAGCTTTGACCAGCAGATGGAGTTATCTGATAGACTATAAATTTTATCTGAAACACTCTTGCAGTCAGCACTTGCAGCATTTGAGCCTACAGATGTTCTCAGTCAGAGTATTAGTCTTCACATTGAACGGATATATACATAAATGCATGTTAATTCTATGGCTATAAGAGACATTTGGGGGATTTATTTTGAGCTGACGTTAAACGCAAAAAGGACAGATGCCTTATTGTTGGTGGAACGTGTCACACCAACAGTTTCATTTGCCAGTCAGAGAAAGCTGCACTGATGTTTTTGTTCCTTATCACTTTGATTTCATTTCAAACCAGTCTGGACTGTATGACCTCTCATGTTATCTCTAGAGATAAAGGTCACGTCCTTTCCATTTACATAAGAGATTGAAAGCAGTAATTAATCAATAATTAATATCCAGTTCAAGATGATTTTCTTTTTCGAGTCACTTAATACACTTTTGTCAATGCTGTTATCACTGATGTCCATTGTGCTTAGATAAACTTATTTACACTGACAGAAAGGAGAGTTTCATTGATTAAGATCAAAGTGGGCTGCATGAGGCAGGTCACATGAGCTTGACATCCCTGATTTAAAGCTTGAATTTGCTTGATGGATATCCTGAGAGTAAAGACAACTGTTACTCATTCTGCAGCAGATTATAATACCGCCCCCACACACTGCTCCCCGGGCGCTGCACTGGTGGCTGCCCACTGCTTCACTGAGTGAATGGGTTAAACGCAGAGAGGAATTTCCCCACGGGGATCAATAAAGTATACATTATTATTATTATTATTATTATTATTAAATGTTCATCTCCAGCTCCTCTCTGGTATGTTTGCACAATATCATTGACCAATGGGAGCTTTAAGAGTGTCAGTCATGGTGCTGCTGCTAACGATAATACTGAACAAGCACTGAAGTCGTGACTTATGAATGTCCTCAAGATCAGCTCAGGAGGTGGCTGTTAACTTCAGTCTTGAGCCACTTCAGCCAGCAGCCGAACAGTTAATGCTCAACTCTCAGATGCAGATCGAGGGAAAAAAAAAAAAAATTTGGCTGCTGCTTTTGCAACATGTCTACAACTAAACCTTGTCGCTGTATTTCATCTATTACCATTGGGAAAGTGATGTATTGTGTGCTGCTTTGCTGTTGAAATCTCTCGGTTGCTGAAATGACAAAGTGAAGATAAGAGTTTCAATCATGTTGGCCAGATTTCTGATTTGTTTTATGACCCTTTATTGACTCCTGATGTACTCTTGATTTTTTTTTTTTTAAGCCCCAGGAGTCCAATGGTCTTTCAACATCACGTTCTAAATAGATGCAATGTGGTTTTCATGTATTTGCATAGAAAAACATTGAGCTTATCCTATCTGTGGTCACAAGTTTAGACGCTAACGTAATGGTTTTTGTGTGGAAGAAGTGTGATTGCTAAAAAACACAACTTTCGCTCTTTGACAAACGTTCAACAGGTATATGGACATCCATCCATCCATCCACTTTCTTTTGCTTACTCCATTTTCCAATTTCTGATGGGGGATTCCAAGATGATCCCAGGACAGATAAGATGTGTAATCTCTCCAGTAGACTGGGTCTACTTTAAAGTCTCCCTTCAGCTTGTTGTGCCTAGAAAACACCTCAAAGGAAGGCCTTCCAGAGGTATCCCAATGAGACGTTTAAACCAATTCAGTTGGTTTTGTCCAGACGCCCTAGGACAGGGGTCTCCAACTTCAGGCCTCAAGGGTGGGTGTCCTGCAGGTGTTAGATATCACCCTGGGTCAACACCCCTGAATCAAATGATTAGTTCATTATCAGGCCTCTGGAGAACTTGAAGACATGTTGAGGACTTAATTTAACCATTTGAATCAGCTGTTTTGGATCAAGGACACATCTAAAACCTGCAGGAAACTGGCCCTTGAGGCCTGGAGTTGGACACTCCTGCCCTAGGGAGAAAAAGGCTTTGTGGCCTTTTGTATCTGCCATCTCATACCGTCTCTCACAACCCAAAGCTCCTGGCTGTAGCTACAGGTTGGTATTGGCTGGAAAAATTGAAAGGTTACATATTGCCTGGTGAAAATCAAAAGAATTTTGTACTTAAGTGAGCACAAGTGAGAAAAGCTTGGGCTAGAAACCCAACTAAACACAACCAGCGCAGATTGTCAGGCCGTATGAAAAACGATGAATTCACTTGCAGCTTTTCTTACTGAATAACTGCTGGACAGCGATGTGTTTATGTACAGTTGGGAAAAAGCGAACAAATTGCCCTGATCATCGACCATCAATCTTTGAAGCAAACTAAACAAAGTGACTGGTGCAGGCAATAATATGTGACTTCCACAACAGCTGCCCAAACGTGATTGTTTTTGTTGGAAAAACAAACAAACAAAAAAATTCATTCATATCATTCATCCAGGCGTTCTACTTGTCTAAATATGCTTAATATGATTCCAGATTCCAGCATGACATAAATAAATGGCTTTTAAAAGACGTTTGTATACAATCATGTGGTCCATAAATGAAACGAAACTGTAGTTTTCATTGGGTTGTGCAGGAATATAGTGAAGCCATTTTAGATCTCTTTTGAATATAATAGGAACACCAGAACTTGTGCAATGATTTCAGACAGGTTGCTCAGTAGTTTGTCCAGTCTCTCTGAGCAGCCCTGACTCGAGAGCACTGTGAACATATCGGGTGTCCGTTGATCTATCCTTTCCCCCCCGGGGCTGAATTTCCTCCTGGGCATTCCAGCAGAGAGGCTGGGGTCTCTGGGGAAACCCTGCTCTGTCCTGACAGACTTGGCCTCCAGCAATGACTGATGCACAATAGCAGTACACAGCACTGAGAGCATCACCGCAACCACCAACAATCCCTCCTTTTCTGCCTCTCCCGCTCCCTCTCTTTCAGGCTGACTCGTAAGGCGACGGGGCCAAGTAGCTGTCAGTCTGTTTGCTCTGTGTTCTGAATGATATGAGCATCTGATTGCTCAATTCAGCCCCACGCTGGCATACTGCTTACTTCTTCACGAGTAGCCCAGTACTATTGACATCCCCTGGTCATCTCGAACAACATGAAGAGGATTTAAATTTTCTGTTTTGTCTGCGGAAGAAGCACAGAGGCCACACACTGGCACAAAAAAAAAGCTAAACATCCTCTCGCGGCATTTGTTAATCCATGCTTTGTCTCACAAAGAGGGCAAACGTTCAGAAAGGGCAAAATGAATGCATTAGAAAGCCACTGGTTTTATAAAGCACTCAAAGGGTAAAGACAGTAATTTACTTTAGCAACCTTTAGTGAGCATCTAAAAGGTCCAGATATAAACGTTCCAGACAGTTTGATTAATTTTATTTGATCATTTTTAGATACAGATTTCTGGGGGGAAAAAAACCCTTTAAAGTGTGCACCTTACAAAACAGGAACATTTATTCTGGAGAATGCTCTAAACATTAACAACATGAGAAAAGAAACATGAAGTCGGTCAGCTTGCACAAAGTGAATCAGAGGCAAAGCCTCAAAGTCACTCCTTTATGAAAAAGACTAATGTATTTACATTTTTTTCTGCATACAGGGCAAAATCTGAGCATCAGAGCTTTTCTACTTTCAGCATCAGCTCTGATAGATAAACTTCACAGAAAATGCAGATGGCAGATGCAGATTTTTGTGTTTCAACTTACTGGAGGCCACGACGACCACTCCACTTGATTTACCGGTCAATCTATGTTCCCACCCTCAGCTATCGCCACCAGCTCTGGGTAGTGACCAAAAGAATGAGACTGCAGATACAAGTGACAGAAATGACCTTCCTCCAAAGGGTGTCTGGCCTCACCCTTAGAGAGAGGGTGACGGGGTTGATCATTTGGGAGGGACTGCTACCTCATCCACATCAAAAGTAGCCAGATGAGATGCTTTGGGTATCAGTCTCCTGGACATCTACTAAGTGAAGTGTTTTGGGCATGTCCTGCTGGGAGGAAGCCCCAGGGAAGACCCATGACATGCTTGTGGGTTTACATCTCTGGGCTGGTTTACGCTGCGTACATACTGGAAGTGATTGTTTTGCAGCTGCCAACTGGTTGCTCACAGAAATTCCAGGCTCTGGTTGCCTAGGTGACCTTCTATGTATTTACTAGCAGGTCAATTCAAGTCAAAGTTCTTTATATACTGCCCAATCACAACAGTCACCTCAAGGTGCTTTATACTGTAAGATAGAGACCCTACAATACAATATTGTAAAGGCTTACAATAATATAGAGAAAATTCCAAAAATCAGATGATCCTCTATGAGCAAGGACTTGGCAACAGTGGGAAGAAAAAAACTCCCTTTTAACAGGAAGAAACCTGGAGGGGAGCGAGACAGGACAAAAGAGCCAGAGATTAATAATAATAAATGATTTAATGCAGGTCATATGCATTATTTTTCACTCTCATTGGTATCCTCAGTCGCTTGCCTACAAAGTTTGTTGCAGATCCCGTCTACTTTGCGTTGCCATCATGTATTTTGATTGTAGTCGGTGAAAGCCACCAAACATCATTCAGTTTTAGGAATGCCTTGGAAAAGCTGGAGAAGGTGTCCAGGGAGGGATTAGACTGTTGCTCCCACATTCTGGAGCCTGATAAGCATCAGAAGGTGGATGCATGGACTTTGACCTACAGTTACACTTCTGTTACAGATGAGAAATGATAAAATACAATGGTGAAGTGGAGATGCGACGCACCAGTAATTGCCACAATCCAGCTGTTGATGACACATTAACAGGAGATTATGTGAGTTTGGTGCTTGCAGTTATTTGTAGTGTTTTTCTGAGTTTATTACAAACCTGCTGCATAAAACCAAAACAGGATCCATCTCCAAAGCAACACTTCCATCCATCATCCATCCATCCATCCATCCATCCCCTTTGAGTCCAGGGGGCAGCACATTGAGCAGAGAAGCTCAGACTTCCCTCACCAGTGCCACCTCTTCTAGCTTGTCCCAGGAGACACAGAGTCAATTTCAGGCCAGCTGAGAGATATAATCTCTCCAGGGAGTCCGGGGCCTCTTCCCAGTAGGATATGCCCAGAATACCTCACCTAGGAAGCTTCCAGGAGGCGTACTAGTCAGATGCCCGAACCACCTGAACTGGCTCCTTGTGGAAGACCAGCGGCTCTACTCCGAGTAATTCTGGAATAACCAAGCTCCTCACCCTACCTCTAAGAGAGCCCAGCCATCCTTCGAAGGAAACTCATTTCCTCCAAGAATTACTTAGAATAAATTTACCATACACGGCAAAACAGTTGTATGAGGCGCTATCATCAAATGAAACCATGTATTTCACTTCAGAGAGGTCACAGTCTTTCAGCTGCAGTTTAATATGTTTGTATCGGTGCATTTCCCACAATGTGGCCTTTCAAATCATCAAAGTAACTTTCAAAAAATAGCCACAAAGAAGACTCTGACCTCACGGATTATATGTTACACATATTCCATGAGCACTGTGGCTCATTCCCTCAACATCTGAGTGAACTGTGAAGAACGCAAACATATTTGTAACCTATGTCTGAATGACAGACTGCTACTTAAATTGCTAAATTAATCTATTTTTTTCAGTCATTGTTCCTAGACTGATATTTTTGATAAAGCAAGCATGGCTGATCATCTGTGCCCACTAAGATGGGTGTGACCTTTGCTCTCTGATCATTCACCTGTTTCATACTTGACACGTTGTGCCTTTCTGCACACAGAAAGCACATCCGTTTTAATCAGCACTATCTGATCTTGGCTGGGTTTTTCTAATCCAGATAACTCTTTATAGTTCCATTTTTATTTTTACTTCTGAAAAAGTTCACACAGCTGCCTAGGGCATAGTGTTACAGCAGATCTGATGCCACTGCGAGACATTGTCTAGATTCTGTTGTCTCCAAGTGGCTAAAGAAATCACTATTTGCAGGTTTAAAGCTCAAGATATTGTGATGGTCTTGTTATGTATCGCTATTGTGCCTTTGTGGGAGTCCCTCCTACAGCGGATGTCTCCAGTGGCCCATTTTTGCCACACATGCGCACAATAAAAAGGTGAAAACAACACCAGCTATACTTTTTTTAAAGCAAGCTAAACCTGCACATTTTAAATTTTTATCTGCTTGTGAAAATATGTGGCCAATATAGAAAATCTCCTTTAAAAACAGAGCGGTATTAGCATAACATCAGCTCTGATGTAATTCTTCCTAATAAAAGCAGCGATAACACATGCATGACTCATACGCCTTCTATGAGTGGTACACAAAAAGAAGTAACTTATTCTCACGGTTACAAAAAAAAAAACAGACGTTGTTCGGCCTCGTGGTGTTTGTATAGTGGGCGTACGCACAACTGAGGGATGGAAAGCCCAGGCCTCTATGTGGAGCTTCTACATGTGATCACATCTAAAACGCTCATTCAAACCAGAGAGCCCAGTGGTCTGTAATTAAATTGATCACTTATCCTGATGACATGTTTTGCAATACCTTGAACACATACCGGGCTTTTTTTGCCATTCAGCCTTCCTCCTGCTCTGAGGCAGCGGTGGTCCCGACTGTCAGGGGGCATTGCCTGTCTAGTATGTAGGTCAGTCACATTGAAGAATCACAGCTTCCACAATTACAGAGAATGAGACGGCTTGGGACCCAAAACTATCAAGCCCAACAGCTGGGAGATGTTAGGAAAAAAGATCCTCCTCAGTGACTGTAATGAACATTAATGAATGGAGCTAAAAGGACACATGTGGGCAGATGAAAAACAAAAGAAGGTGGACAGGCAGAAGAGGAAAGAGGCTTTCTGTTTTGTGGAAGAGGAAAAAAGGAGGTTGAAAAGCACTCACGATCTCAAAAGCCCGTCCCAGTAACAGAAGGCCTCTAGCATGTAGCCCAGATCCTCAGCTCCTCAAGGGTCCAGCCTGGAGCCTTTGACAGATTGTTAACTGTCCCACGTCTGAGAGTTCAACAGTGTCATCTGCGACTATAAAACAAAAACAACAGCCAAAGATCTACGCTTAAGAAAGGAGAGCTGACTTATATCAGATAATGGTGCTCTTATTTTGAATTGTGTATCGTTAAACACTAATCAAATTATGGCAAGTTGTATGAGTTTTTTTCTTACTGTAAGGTTGATTGATTGATTGATTGATAATACTTTATTCATCCCAAGGGAAATTGGGTTAAGGCTGCCAGCCTTGCCAGCGCCATCTTACCCTTCCGACCATATATACATTACACAAACATCACATGGGGAAGACAGGTCAGAGAGGTATAACAATGGAAAATGCACAACACGAGGAAAGACGAGGAGAAAAAATGAACTCCCCCCAGACTGAGCTCCGACAGGGAGATCAGTTTGAGAACAGAAAAAAACACCTCAGCACATAATC
>VUQG01021852.1:0-36829 GCA_015106755.1 Etia nguti | reverse complement strand
AATTTCAGTAGTGTATGTGAGGGCGTTTCAGTAGTGTGTGTGAGTGCGTTTCAGTAGTGTGTGTGAGTGCGTTTCAGTAGTGTGTGTGAGTGCGTTTCAGTAGTGTGTGGGAGTGCGTTTCAGTAGTGTGTGTGAGTGCGTTTCAGTAGTGTGTGTGAGTGCGTTTCAGTAGTGTGTGTGAGTGCGTTTCAGTAGTGTGTGTGAGTGCATTTCAGTAGTGTGTGTTAGAGTGTTTCAGTAGTGTGTGGGAGTGCATTTCAATAGTGTGTGTGAGTGTGCATTTCAATAGTGTGCGGGAGTGTATTTCAGTAGTGTGTGTGAGTGCGTTTCAGTAGTGTGTGTGAGTGTGTTTCAGTAGTGTGTGTGAGTGCATTTCAGTAGTGTGTGTGAGTGCGTTTCAGTAGTGTGTGTGAGTGTGTTTCAGTAGTGTGTGTGAGTGTGTTTCAGTAGTGTGTGTGAGTGTGTTTCAGTAGTGTGTGTTAGAGTGTTTCAGTAGTGTGTGTGAGTGCATTTCAGTAGTGTGTGTGAGTGCGTTTCAGTATTGTGTGTGAGAGCGTTTCATAGTGTGTGTGAGTGCATTTCAGTAATAATTTCCCTTACGGCACGTCATAAGTGCCCACTCCAGGTCAGAGACGAGTTCCTGCCCCAAATGGAGGAGTTTAAGTATCTCCAGTTCTTGCTCACAACTGATGGGAGAAGGGAGACAGACAGATTGGTGCTGCGGCTGCAGTGATGCGGACACTTTACCGGTCCATCATGGTGACGAGAGAGCTGAGTGTAAAAGCGAAGCTCTCAACTTACTGGTAGATGTACATCCCTACCCTCACCTATGGCCACGAGCTGTGGGTAGTGACCAAAAGAACGAGATCGCGGATACAAGTGGCTTAAATGAGCTTCCTCCGAAGGGTGGCTGGCATCTCCTTTAGGGATCGTGTGAGGAGTTTGGCCATCTGGGAGGGGAAAGGATTGAGAGGAGTCAGTTGAGGTGGTTCGGGCATCTGACAAGGATGCCTCCTGGGCGCCTCCTGGGTGAGGTGTATTTGAATGTACCCGGGAGGAGACCCCGGGTACATTCAAATACGGGGTTTTTTCGGATTAATCTCAATTTTTTTAGATTTTTTAGATGTGACAAAAAGATCTGCCTGATAAAAACAGTGCATCTGACAACAAGAGCCCTCAAGAACTGCTGCTGGCTCATGAGAATGGATTAAATCCATAATCTCCGTTTCTTCTTCTTCTTGTTGTTTAAAAACATCACGCACAGCTCCTCATCTCTTAATGTTGAGTTCATTTTTTTTGCATTGCATTTTTTAGGTCAACTTTTTCACAAAATTTCAAGGCTTTAAATGACACATTTGCATCCAAGAAAATTTGGAATTTCACAGGTTTTTTTGCAACAGGTTTGAAGTCTAAAGGCTTTTAGTCTTTTCTTCTTCAGATTCTATTTAAACTATTATGAAAAGTTCCAAATTTGACACAGCTGTCATTTGTGCCTCAGACAGACTTACTTTACATACATGTAGTGGTGCCCCTATGTTTAGGATCGCAAATCCTGGCGTATGTCCCTTTGCAACCCAAACAACTGTGGTAGATGGCTGCCCTTGTTGTGATTTGATGCTACACAAATTAAATGGAATTGAACTGGGCTGAATTAAAATGTATATTAGGCACCACTCAGATTTCATTTAACGACAACTTGGTGATGGGAGTCTGCCTCCCAAAGTACCCCTAAAAAAAGCAACTATGATTCATCACTGTAAAGACTGATTAATGGATTACTGTGAAATTAATAACATGCAGATCCAAACGTTTGCTGATGTAAAACTCTTTTAGTAAATTCATAATCACAAAACCAACAAAAAACAGACACTGACATACAAAATGTTTTTAATGGTGAATTACCTTCTGATAAACTACTTATAACAAAAAGAAAGAGAAGAAAGTGCCATTCGCCCACGCGTGATTTGTTTTCATTGCATAACATTTATTCCTGCATTCATTCTGCAGTTTCAAGACACAGAAGAAAATTATGAAAGGGAGCTTCTGCAATGCACACATTCTTGGACATTTTTATGGCATTAAGCTTTTACCCTCCACTGCCTTTGGCCAAAAGTTGCAACCACAAGTGCAGATATTAATTACGCTCGGCGTTGTGGTTGTATTTTAGCAATTAAAATCCCACTGGGTCCTCAAAAGAGGCCAACTGGGGAACTATCAGTAAACAGGAATATTACTCTTTAATTGGCCGTCCGACAGTGATGGGACTTAAGTCATAATTAGTCGTTATACTCTGAGGTCTATATGTGCTGCAGGATGATACTAATGTGAGATTGTGTGTGTCTCTGTGTGCGTGCGTGTATCATTGTACGCCACCATTTGCAGAAATTTTAACAGTGCATTGACTGAGATAAATAAACAGATACTAATGGTTTTTGTTGATTTAGGTTTTTCTAATGAGCTCATTCAACCAAAGGAATGGTGCAAAACCAGTCTGAAAGTACAAGTCTCTCAACAGCAGCTTGTTTTAGTCTGAAAGAATCATGGAAAGAATGTAGAACTAAAGCTAAAAGTCTGTCGCTGTTGGAAAATTTCAAGTGATGTAAATTACATCTCTTGAGTTTAAAAAAAAAAAGGTGAATACAGTATTTGTGCTGTCAACAGCAGTAATTTAATGTTCACAACATTTTATTGAGACACTTAGTAAAACATTTAGGAAAAGGAAGTCTGTGTAAACCAGACAGCAAATGTGACCACAATTAGAAACACTATGGGTCTATCTGCTGAAAGTGCAAGTACATTACATTTTTTCTTTCATTGATGCAACAGAACAATATGCAAATAACACACCCTAATAAAAGTGCATTTCTAAAGTTACTTTCAGCTGCTCTCTTATTCCTAAGATGGAGGTTGCACTGCATGTTTGATTGTAGTCTTTACACCAGTTGCCCTTCCTGATGAAACCCCAAAGGGATTTTTGTCTCCGCCCAGGACTGAACCGCGGCTGTAGACATACATACTTGCATAAATACACACTTTTGCACATATGCATATTGTGTGAGGCCCGACACCTTTTTGTTTGTCACATTAACCTCTTGATCTTTGATAAACACATAGGTCTCATGTAAGTTAATGTAGAATAAAAGAAATACTCGTCAATCCCCTTTGGGCTCAAGAATTGATCATAAAAACTATAAGATGGATTTACATACAGTTATACTTGACATTTTTTCAAAACTCTTACTGTATCTAGCTCAGCCAAGGGCCAGCTGCAAACCAAATGCACTCAAGTTTCAAAACACATGCTTTTTTTCAACTAATTTGCACATCTGATAGAATTTGTGAGAGAATTTTAGGTGTTAGTAACAAAATACTACTCACACTATTAGCATAAATAGATAGAAAAGTGAAATGCTGTGTTCTTACATATACAGCAGATCCAATTTCCTGTTTTTCTTTATTTAGGAAGTAATAAATCCTCTGCATGCTCTCCTTATGTTGACAAACTCACCTCTCGTAGATCCTGTACAAGTGCGTTGAGCCGTTCATTCTCTGACTGGGCGTTGGATGCCACAGAGCGGCTAAGCGTCACCTCCGACTGCAGCTCCAACAAACGGCCCATATAGTAGGCCTCCTTGGAGGCTGACTCCTGCAGCAGTGTCTCCTCATTGGTCTCTCCATCCTCTGCCACCTTCCGTTGGTTGGTGTAAGCCTGGCCAAAAGCCTGAAGAGATTAAAAAGGGAGGGAGGTATGGTAAGAAGAAAGGGAAACTGGCATTTCTGTAAAGTCAAAATTAAAATCACACTGATCCAAATCCTGTCAAATAGCATCAAAATCATAATCCAAGCGATGGAAGGGATTAGCACACACTGCCACGGAAATCTTACACATCTTTCCCAGCTGTGTGTGCTAGACCGAGTCCTGCTGTACTTTTGACCACTGACAGCACTGATGGGACACTTGCAGGGGCTGGCCCTTAAGAATACCTGCTGTCTGTCGATGTGGGTGATGTTTCACTGAGATCAATAGACACAGTGTTCCCATTTTCCTGACACAGGTTTTCACGACACTGAGAGCTGACGTGTCATGATAAAATCAAAGCAGGTATCAACAGAAAAAACATGGCAACCACAGCGGGCCTACTGGGTCAAAGTGGTACACTAGCAAACACTCATACAATGTTAGGGGAAGACCACAGTGTTTCCAGTTCAGCGCTATTTCTCTGTCAAGGTTTCCTGAATGTATGCTGAGTTTCATGACTGGTACATGTATACAGCAACTGCTTTAGTGATTCAATAAACCATGCTTCACTTTTGCCACCTCTCATCAGGAGAAATGACTTTGGTGCCTGCCTCTGTGAGAGAAAATGGATCATCTGAAAAATATTTTATGGTTTACAATCGCCACAAGAAGCTGTAGACAATACTGTATTGTCTACAGCATGTATAGTTATTGACTCTTCAAACTGACCATGCAATTTAAATAATAAGGAAGCCATTTATTTTGAACTACATGTTTTAATAATGTAAGCTTCCCAATCCCATCTCATCGTCATAATATTTTCTCTGTTTGTCATGAATCATTTATTAGGCACAAGCATCCATTACTTTGAAAAGACATGAGCCTAATGTGCAGCTGTCTTTTCCTTTCATTTGTGGCTAACGAGCTAAGCGGGCAGTCTCCTGCTGTGTTGAGGTGAAATAAATTTGTGCTTTTACATGTAAAAACAATATTATGAACCACATGTTTCTCTCTTTCTGGATACTTATTATCATGTAAGCAACAGTAAATTCAGTTCAGCTGTTGCAGTTACGGCCAACAAACACATTTTCCAATCTGTCAGTATAACCCACTTTTCATCTACATGCTGTAAGACTGTTAAACAGAAGAATATTCATTCACCCTCTCCTCAGAGAGCATGTTAATGCAAATTCAATAGACCTCTTTATTATGCCTTTGAATTACAAGTGTAGCAGTTAGCATATGAAGAAATGCCAGCAATAATCAGTCTGGCAAAAGGCCCTGTAAACACATGAAACATTTAACCATTCAACCACAAAAAATGCACTCAAAGACTTAAAAACACTCACGCAACACGTATCTATTAAAAAAAGCCTGTTTTATATTTCTTTATTATTTTCCTTCTGTACACACCGCTTTCTCTGTATTTCATCATTCTCTTGTCACACTCCTTTGTGCACTCACCCTGGTGCCCCCTCTCGGTCTCAAGGGAGCCACAGTGTGATTGTAGTGAATGATTAAGAGGAAGGGCCTCTGGAACAAAACAGACGATTAATTCTAGGCACAGTGTGACTGAATGAGCTTGCATTCTCTTCTCGGATGAGAGGCCGGCAATCTCGGAGCAGGCCTCGCGGCAACAGCTGGGCTCTACAAGACGGAAAGTAAAAATCTGGCCCGTTGTCTGGGCCAGATTTTCTACAAAACCCTTTATCACAGCATTTAGTTCCAAGGAAATGAGTAGGATATTTCAGTTAAAGATTTTAAGAAAAGAGGTTCTGGTCCTCTGAGGCTTTCCCTCCAGGAAACTGCATCTCCCTGCATCACATTACAAACTTCTTGAGAAGCTCCTTTTAATTGCTTGAAAGTGCATCGGGCAGAATTGGATCAAAGACTCCCTGCCAAATGTTATTCTCTGATACAGGGATCATTTTAACACCCTCCACAAGGAAAGATTACAGGCAGTTCTAAAATTTAAAAAAAGACCTGTTTCAGAAACTTTGGACATGTTTTGTAGATTATTTAACTGCAGGCTTTCAACGCTCTCCAGTTTCAAGCCCCCATGATACATAGGTCAACTGACAGAAAGGCAGAACCACCACAGACAGACTTAGATGTGCGATGAGAGCCAGATGGTTTCATAACAGACCTCCTTCATGGGATGAAATGAGCTCCTCCAAGTCTGCTCCCTCCATCTGTGTATGACTCCTCCTCTCAAAGGAAACTACACTGATTGCCCTGGTTTACTGTTTACAAATAAAGGAAAACAGTGTTCGGAAACAATCCTGCTGTTGGTGCACAGTATAGATTCTGGATGGCTAAAAGAAACTGATTGTGACAGGACCATTTTTTTAAAATTACATGAACACAACTGCCAATACTGCCGTATGTATAAAGTGATGGATCCACTGTGCCCCAGTATTTGTGTCCTAATTTGCAATCAAGTGGAGAAGATTAAAGTTTAATATCATTTCCTCAGGATCACATTACTATGGAGTCACTCATGGGCAGCCATTTTGGATCTTTATACGGAAAATCACAGACTGCAATAAGTGTTGAGGCTCCACACTCGTATGTGCCTCAGTGGAAAAAGTCCAGACAATGGGTTCTATAGATATTCATCCCTGGGGCGATCGGAGGAAGAGCAGGCAAAGGGAATAAACCCACCACTGCAGCAGTGTGAGAGCAGGAGTTTGTGTAACCCTAAAATCCTTCCCTGTCTGCTGGAGTCCCTAATGAGGAGTCAGGGGAGGGGCTCTGGGTGTGTGATGTTGTATTTGTGAGTGTATGCATACAGCAAGGATCTATTTTTACACCCAGGAGGTCAGAGGATGGAACTATTTCTGCAGCAGCAATTAATCTTATGAAAACTTTCATCATTAACAGGGGGACTAACCTGTCGTACAGGAGCTGTTTAATTATAGATAGTAATGTACCGTAAAGCTAACGCAGGATACACACTCGATTACATTTTCAAAGTCAAAGAGCAACGCTTGGAGGTAAATGAACATGCTCGAAATGTGCAGAAACACGGATGCAGTCAAGAGGAACAACCAATAACCAAGTTGTATGATTTATTTATGTCAATAATTCGAATTAATATGTATATTTAATTAGATCATCTAACATTTTAAGCACGAGTGCGGCATCCTTAATGTTTCTGTCAGTTATGGTAAATGGCCTGTATTTGTATAGCGCTTTACTTAGTCCCTAAGAACCCCACACTACATTCAGTCATTCACCCATTCACACACACGTGATGGCAAGCTACATTGTAGCCACAGCTGCCCTGGGGCGCACTGACAGAGGCGAGGCTGCCGGACACTGGCGCCACCGGGCCCTCTGACCACCACCAGTAGGCAACATGGGGTTAGTATCTTGCCCAAGGATATTTGGCATGTAGACTGGAGCAGCCTGGGATCAAACCACCGACCTTCTGGTTGGTGGCTGACCTGCTCTGCCACCTGAGCTACAGCCAGGTGGGTTATGGGTAAGCAGGTATTAGTTAAGAAGCAAAATTCTTATGAATAACATAAACACACACACACCAAAAGATATATACACAAAATGCTGCATCTCAGCCAGATGGACGGCCTAGGCAGTCACATCACGGATTTCAGTACCATGGAGAGAGACAGTACATCCACCAACACGCAGCTGTCAGCGTCATGACTTCCGTGTGTGTGTGTGTGTGTGTTAGAGAGCAATCATACACCATGGGATTGATACTGTAGACAGACAAAGGGAGAGAAAAGACAAAGAGGACTGTTCAACATGTGCACCGCCAAAACAGCACATCGCGGCTGATGCATGGCAGATTTTATTTATTTTTAGTTTATCTACTTTTTTGTCCAAAGTGTTTGAGAGCATGCCCAATAATTCATTCAATAAAAAAGAAAATCCCGCCACAACAGTACTCCCAGAAGGAATAAATAATAATCACAAAAGCACAAAATGAATATGACATAAATAAGAAGCAGCATGCAGTGTCTCAACCTTCAGTCACCACAAGACCTCGCACACAAACACATGTTAGCTGGCAGTAAGTGAATGAGACAAATATGCAAGATGCAGTCCTGACTCACTCGCTCCTTTTGACACACACAGTGTTTGACTGCTGTACGCGACTCAGAGAAGGAAAGAAAAGAAAAAGTGAAATATCGCATAAATAAAAATGGTGAAGAAAATATCCCCGTTGTTGTTTCCGTTCAGTAAATCAGCTTTACATTATTTTGCAAATTGTCTCTGATTAATACTCTGAAACCTAGGAATTTAGTTTTAGTAGTTTTTGCTCTATATAATCGATATTTTTAATATATACTGAAGTTATTTAGTGTTCAACGTTAATAAAATTTAAATTTTGTGACAACTGAGGCTGAGAGAGCCTCACTTTTATTCTCTAATATGATTCAAACTTAAATGTTCACTCTGATTTTTAAGCACCATTTAAGTGCACCTAGATGCCTTCAAAGCTATATCATCAAAGTTATTTCTTTCAAAGCTAACATTATCTTCACAGCCACAGATAGCAGTAAAATGATTGTGAGTAGTACTCCTTATGATAAGTAACATTTATCCTTAGTCTAATATGACACCAAATGTAATATTTTCAGTTTAATATGCTGAATATCATAAACACATACTGAAGAAGGTTTATGGGAAACACTGCTCTGCCATATTTTTGTCCTTTAACAAGGACGGAGACATGTCTTTGTTGGTTTCTAAGCAACAAGGAAAAATGCCAAGTCAAGAGATCTGTCAGACACACAAGCACATTTCCACAAGTAAGGGGAAAGTGTGTAATCACAGCCAAGTAAGAATGGAGGTCAGCCAAACTGAAAACACAAATAAATTAAAAGATAAAGAGTAATTGCACATTTTAGCAAAACATGTTTAAAATCTGTTGTTTTTTGCTCTTGTCAATGCACAAAATTAGAGTTTGCAGTGCAAGCATTCTACTGCAAGCGTTTGTTTGTGTGCTTTAGGTCATCAGGACTACTCTACTGAATCATGAGGGATATTTATAGGTTATAACTGTATTGTAGTGTGCACATGCATGCTCTGCAGAACCTGTTAAATTTCCCTAGAGAGAGCTCCTCTATCCCCGAATTACTGTCTGTACAAACATTGAGCTACATGAAATGAATGTTTTATAGATAGTAATGAGGATAAATAGCTCGCTTTCTGTTCCTCCTTAGCAGAATGCTATTTAGTGCATTACAGCCTATTATTCCTCTTACAACAATATGCTATTATGCTGAGAACTGAGGAATAAAAACATCTATAATGTCGGTTAACAGCTGAAAAATGCTTTCATGTGCTTTAAAGTGGAAAATCAATGCCAGAAATCCACAATAGTGTCACATCTGCTGCTCACCAACACAATGACCAGAGAACACGCTGTGTGAAGCTGAAGGTTCTGCCAGTGGGACAAGCGGTGCCTGGCTAAAATGATGCGGCTTATTTGAGTGATTAAATTTGGCCCAAGTCTGCTCCTGATAAGAAAGATGGTTGGATCCTTTCCCAGAATGCCTATCACTTATACGTGTTCAGTCTGAACCTGACTGAATGGACTGTGCGATGGTAGAGAGGCCGCTGTGCATTAGATTTATTTGTTGGATTTTTTTTTTTTTATTTGCTGCCTTTTCTCTTAAAATACGTCCCTATGTTCGCCTTCTTCCCCTCCTAACTTCACCCTTATTGTCCCCAGATTTGAGCTCACCTTATGACCCAGTGTGAAATTAAACAATGGCCTACATACTACTACACTACATTACTGATCTGATGACAGACCATTATATTCACCCAGAAAGCTGCGATTTCCCATTAGAAAGGAAGCAATGACCAGTCTAAGCTGACAGATAGGAAAGCCACTAGAGGACTGCACAGACTGTACCAGCTTTAACTGTGTCATTCTCTTTGCTTGGTAATGTGCCCTACAGGAGATCATGAGCTAGTGGACCACAAAAAACGCACAGTGGAACCTTCAAGCCAGAAATACACATCGGTACAGGACAACTCGCAGTTGCACAAGTGCCTGTTCATTCCTGCCTTTCACAAAGAGGGAACAACAAATGGAAAAAAAACAATAAACTGTATAAAAATGAACACAGCAACTATTTGTTAGTATAGCGTCAACCTGAGCATTTTGACCACGCCAATAATGGTGCATCTAACTGAGAAAAAGAGGGACACTGCATGCTCATATGATTGTGACATATTTATCACAAAGGGAGGTTTGGCAGGCCTACTTTACTGTGACTTCTACAAAGTTAATACAATGACGAACTGAAACTTGTGACTGAGACCATCAACTCATCTTTTAAGTCATTATTTAGGCTGTGGACTGAGTGACCTGTACAGACTTCTATGCAATCAGACTATTTTTTTTGCACAAGTGCTTTAATGCAGGCTTAAAGCATCTGCTTCAACTCAAGAGTTGTCAGTCATGTCATTAACCCATATGTGTGCATTGTCCTTGGTTCCTTAAGAGGAATTTACAAACCCATTGGTGACATCACAGCCGCTACATAAAACTGTTATACTGTCTATGTTGGGTTCAGTGGACCTTTGCAGACTTTTAATAAGCTAACTATGCAAACTAAGCTGGCTAGCTTTGGCCATTATATCAGCAGCTTACTCTCTCGTCCAAATAATGTTGCATTTCACTTCAACAAGTGTTCCCATAGACCCAAAGTTAAGCCTAAAAAATGCTGGTCCACATACCGATGAATGACGTCACGTGGCTACATCCATCTTAGTGTGTATAAATGTTAATGATTATTTTGTGCTTGTTTGCTTATAATTAATCAGCCAAATATTTAGTGATTTATTAATGAAATATCTAGCTGATGTCAAACAGAAAAAAATGCCAACGAAAGTATCGCTTATCAAAGAAACAGTGCAAACATGTACCAGCTAAGACAGCACACGTTTGCAATTTTGCTTTAAGTATAAAATTAAGTCGCTGCCAAATCTGTCGCCACTAAAGATTTGGGCACTTTGATTAACTGATCATGGGATAATCATTTTTGCTTCATCAGGCTTTTTCTCATACTTGACTGCACAGGCAACAACAACAGTAACATGTGGAAAGTGTGCTAAAGCTAAATAATGTTTCAGAGACACATATTGGACTGTTTTTTCTATTTGAAGGTTATTATGTTGTGCATGGAGGTGTGTAACTGTGTGGCTAAGTGAATCTGCTGTAAGGTAATCCAAACAAATCCTCTCCCTCAGGTTACAACCTGATAAACACAGTGATTCACTCAGAGGTTTATGAAAACTAGATTAGCAGAACAAAAGTGGTAAAGTTAAATATTTCTAAAAGGATAATCCACCAATACATTAAAGTGGCCAGATTTCATATCTTATTAAATTTTACGTCTCCATTTATGTCCTGAAGTCTTTAAGATGATTTCCTTTTATCATAATTGTCCCATTGGACCCCCCCCCATCCCGCCATCATCTTCATTAAGTAGTCAGGGAGAGAGGACCACTAATGAAAGAAATGTCTCTTTTCTTTATACATTACCTCCCTCCATGCTCATGTCCTTTAGCCCCCTTTTCATGTGGCGTAAGAAGAAACTGGAAACGTAAACAACAACAGCAACTATAACATCTGAACATTGAGGAATGTGTTACGAAATCAAAAGACAGAAGTGACTGAAAACTCACAGGCTCATAGATAACCTGTATTAGTTCCTGCAGACACAGGCAGCCAGACTCATAAAAACAGAGAGACACACAGAGCAGATTTATCTGATAAAACGCTCTCCTCTCTCTGCACTGGGTCTCTACTGATAAAGAGGACTCAGCCAAGCCAGACAAATACAGACTACAATGGAGAGGCTAGCCTGCACACAGTGACCCTCTTGGTATTGCATGCATGGGGCCTCAGGGTGACTCAGTGCTTTTGTGCAGCCACAAGAGACCCTCCATGCCAGAGTATGTAGAGTTTGATTGCTTGCAAAAGGTACTAATAAGGTGCAGTATGGCACATATTCAGACCCATGAGAGTCTTAAATATCTCTCTACTGTGTATTATAGGCTGTTTCATCTAAGTTTTTGCTCCTTTTGTATGTAATGTTTTCCTTGTCAAAATGATTTGTTATCATGCTTGATGTGAGTCAGTGTAAGAGTTTGCACCCCAAACTGCCAAAAAACTTAATCACACTAATTACAATTAAGGCCCATTATCTCCGTATTCACATTTTTTAAAACCCTGACATGGCATACTTCCTGTTTTCGTTTCCCGACCTTACTTGAAGTCATGACAAGTGTGACTGAGAACATGGTTAATTAAACAGGTTAACTATGGAAAGTCTGTCTAACTCTATACATTCCCTAATAGGGTTGAAGTGACAAAGACACATCTGTGACCCTATTCTGTATGGCACACCCATCACAAGCGCATGCTTGGGTGTGCATGTGCTCATGCATGCCTTTGTGTGTGAGAATAGTGACAAGGCAGAGGACAGGCAGGATCATGCGCATTTCCAAGCACCCTTTGCGGGATGAAATGGCCTCTGGATATGGCGATAAAAGGCTTCTCTTTATCGGGCATGCTGTGATGAGAAGCATAGAATAAGACTATACTGTAGATGAAACTCAATAGCTCTGTCTGGACAAAAAGAAAGGCTTAACAACCACATTCAGTGATGCATTAAATTCTGACTTAAGACAAGTCCAATTTAATTCATGCAAACAATAAATTTTGACAACACATGGAATAAGCATAGGTTTTTTTTCTCCTTGTGAGAGGATGGACAGATTTTTTTGCTATGGCATCCGAGTTTGCAGCACACACAGCTAAAGTAGACAACTAATCGATACAGCAGCCAGCAGGGAGGGGAGTCCTGTTCTTACTACATTTCACTGCAGCAAAAAGGAGCATTCTAAAAAAACTTAATCTATGCAGGGACGGGCGGGCCTGAAGGGTCTCTGCAGATTCATTAAGCCCCTTTCTCTGTGACAACAGAAAAGAACAATCGTTACACTGAAGCAACTGAACAAACTCATGTTCTCTCCCCTTCTGTTCTGCTGACACAGTGTGTATATAATACGCACTCCACACTTTTGCGTCTCCTCCCCTTTTCTCCATTACGTCAATACGACCATAAAAAACCTGAAACAACAAAGAGAGCCTGGTTGATAGGCTGAAATCGCTCAACACCACTACAATATCCTGCCGCCCCCTCGCTCTGTGCTCTCAATCACAACATCCCCACCCGCACACACAGGGGAAAAACGGAAAGGGGGAAGCTCTGTGCACATGCAGCCTAGATGTGTGGCTCAAATACAAAAACCAATGACTTTCCCTTCAGGTGCTGGAAAAACACACACGACAACTCGCCACAAAAACAATAGAGACCACAAGGGCATACAGGTCCTTGTCTATATGCCTGACTGCATCCCTGAGCCTGTTGCAAGGGTCACAGGTCAGCATCAGCGAAAACTGCACAGTGCATTCCCTTCTTGGCTTTATTTCCATGGATGTCTATTATCCAAGAGGCAAAGGTGCCAAAAACAGTTTGATTGCTTATAAAGCGCAGTAGGTTACTGATTAAAGAGCCAGTTTTTCTAATATGCTTTGAAGCTGCTAAATAGAATCTCTCACATGTGTTTAGGGAGCATTCACCGATCTTTGCAATACACCCTACGCTACACACAATAGAGTCCAGCGTAGCTCAGACATGATACGTTTTCACCACACAGAGCAGAAATCAATGCATAATTCCCACTTCACTCCAGGGGGGACTGTAGGGGAATAATGAGATGAGGAGGGTCATGGTGAGCTGATGGTGTAGTGCACAGCTAAAAGATTGAAACACTACCATCTCATGAGATATTGATTCAGCCCTTCTGTCCATGTTTACTGCCTCTGCCAATGTAAAACAGGAGCCAAAGGAAGAGGTGGAAGGAGAAGCGAGAAAACCCTTTCTCCCCA
Source organism: Etia nguti (assembly GCA_015106755.1). Lineage (NCBI taxonomy): Eukaryota > Metazoa > Chordata > Actinopteri > Cichliformes > Cichlidae > Etia > Etia nguti. Next base: position 23,144 of record VUQG01021852.1, on the reverse strand, counting down.
GCAGATTTACAACCGCTGCTGCTTTCTCGTTTGACAACGTCAAACACACCAGGGTGAAATGTTAATAAGTATTCAAGTTCTGCTAATCCTTTTAATCAATGTTCCTTTTTTCCTTCTATAGAGTAATGGTCCTAATTAAAAAAGAGCCAGATGCGCACAGCAGGGTCAAATTTTCAGCCAAACTCTGCTGCATTTACAATTACTGAAGGAAAACGTGAATCTTCATCTCGAATATAATCAGTTTACACTGTTCCATTTCTGCTTAAGAAACAGCACGTTTGAAACTTTGTGGCGGTTGCTCATTCTAAAAAAAAGTTAATTTAAAGCAATTTCTCACATCCAATCACTAAATAACAGCATATCACATTAAGTTATGCAAATCCATCAAGAAACTGTTTCAGTCATCTAATGTGGAGCTAGGACTCAAATGCATAGGAGAGAGTGACGGAACAAAGGATGAGATATTTATTCAGTCTGATGTACAAGTTTAAAACAAGTTCATCCAAAGGCACACAACCAGAAACACACAAGGAAGGTCAGCCAATGCTGCAACAAAGAATGTGGGGACCACAACAACATTTATACACAAAAATAATCAGGAAATAGGACACAGCATGAGACACAGGCGAAGGTAATCAAAGACAATTAGACAGATGGGGGAAGTAAAACAAAACACAAGGCACTAGAGACAAGTAACAACCAAAATAAACTAAATCTAAACTAAACAAGTGCAATCTATAACACAGTATTCCCCCTTTCCCTCCTCTTAATCTCATCCTTGATTTCTTTCCCTTCTCCCAATTCCTAAAACGAAATTTTAGGAATTGCGACATTTTTCGAGATGGCACACTGAGATCAATTTCCAGGTCACAGGCATGAAGATGGAGGAGAAAGGAGACGAGGCACAAATAATGGAAATGAGAAAAGCCCTTTGAGACAATAGGGACGTAAGTTGGGATATGACAAGTGTCCCTACCCAGATTCAAACTGGGGAAATTGCAGTTCAGTTTAGGTACTTTCAACTGTAAGCCACATCAATCCATACACTTTTAAAAACATAAAGCTTGTGGATATTTACAAATCACACGACAATTATAAAGCGCTTTGAGGTCAGGTGTTAGCCCCGCCTACTAGAGACACAAATTGAGCAGGTGAGGAAAAGACAAAAAGAGAAAGGATGAGGCAACAGTCATTACATAAAATGAATTACAGTGTTCTTATATACTGACTTATATATTAATTAGATTCAGTGTTCCATGATGTTAAAAGAAAATGGATATAATACAGTTTTTTTGTATTTATCACATATGGTACAGTTGATCATCTTTGATAACAGCCATTAGGACTTCAAAAGAAACACATATAATTATACAGTCCAGCTCTTTCTCATGCTTCTCTGAGAAAGACAGACAAGCCTGTGCATTCCTGTTCAGTAAGCTTCTGCTCTTCTTGAGCTTCTTTTCTGTGGTTGCATTTTACGAATTAAGACATCTTTAAAGATCCAAAGATTCTAGTCACAGTGAAATCATTCACGTGATTGTGGACTACTTTTTTGAAGCCTTGGGTTTGGGGTTTTTCACCATTGCCATCCTTTTTGTCTTCTTCCTCTTTTTTTTAAACAGACTTGACCATATGCACAAACTGTAGAGCTGAGGAGGTATCAGCTAACACTAGCACTGGTTAGATAGCATGGTGAATCCGTAATTCACTGTGATATTAGATGGTATGCTAACGTTGGCAGGTGATTAACAGACTGTATGCAAAGCTGAACAGCCGACTCCAAAGAGTGCCTTTTAGTAGAACAAGATGAAGGCTAAACACGATGAAGCTACGCCAGCCTTTAGTGGCCACACCCCTTATAATGAAATACAATTTAAATAGATGTTTTACCGATTTGAATACAATTTACATAGGGCTGCTAAAAATCCCTCCCTTACAGGTGTCATGAACCTGAAAGCTATAAACAGCTGTGATGGTGTGTTCAGACCAAATGTAAAACAAAGTTTCACCTTGTGTACCTTTGAAAAATGCACTAGCTGGAGTATTTTTGGACCATTTTGCTACCTACATATTATCACCCCCTATTAGCCTAACGACCACTAGTAGACATAGCTGATAACTGGAGTAATTAAACAGTAACACACTTTTATAACATGTGAGCAACTGCTAAGATCTTGCTCACTTTCTCCTTTTTTGTTCTGTCTCTATATAAAAGTAAGCTGCACACCATACAATAGACTTTTCTTTCATTTCTGTTTGTTGCTGGCTTTGGGAGAATATTAGCTGACTGTGCAAAACAACGCAAACAAGTTTTGAACCTGTCTGATGATGAAACCTTACGGAAGAAAGGAGTGCAGTGCCCAGTCTTTTAGCATTATGCTCTACTTTTTTGATTAGGAAATTCCACGTTGATCTGATGAATCGTGACTCAGATTTTCTTTTTTGGTCTTTCAAATTACCATGTGAAGTCTTTGACGCAGATCTCGGCTGGCATTTTTCATGGCCCAAAGCAGAGGGAACAGAACTGACCTGTGAACTGCCTGTTCCCAACTTATCACAAATGTCATTTCTTCTGCAAGCTTCTGATCTGAAAGACCCAAAAGATGACTTATGACAGCAGCTGAAATTGCTAACTTTTATTTCACATGCTTCCTCAGATCCAAGGTGCTCAAAACTTTTCAAGCATTTTATTTTAACTAAACAAAAAAAATAATTATATTATGAAATGATAGCAGAGTGATTCTCTTCCAATACTTCTTAAAAGTAAATTCAAGCTTTGCTGACAGCGTGAATCACTAGAAAGCATATAACCTTGCTCAGATGATGGACCTTATTCTGCTCTGCAGTGGCATCCTCCTCCTTCTGCCTCCTACTATGTGTCCTTTCTGAGGTTGATCTGCTCAGAGATAGCACTAACAAGCCAGAGCCACAGGGTAGTGATGTCTCTATCACTGCTTAGGCAGCTACCCAGAGACATACAGTGCATACACACAGGGAAACAAGGAAGGAACGTCTGATTGGTCCGTGAGGCAAACACTGAGATGGGGAGGGAGTGACAGAGCTGGGTGAGGGGAAAATGTATAGGTAAAAAGTGGACATAAATAAAATAAAATATGTATTCAGTGCCAAGACATGCTCTTGGACCCTGCAGATAGCAAAGAGATGCAATTGCAGTTATTTCTGAAGAAGCAACAGTATGATGAATATCACTGGAGCAACATCAGTTTCTTACAAAGGACCAGGATCATCATAATCATCAAAAACAACAACAAAAAGCAAAAATGTCTAAAAAAAACCCCCCAAAAACCTTTAGTGTATGATTGTACACACAAAGACTTTTTGACTTATTTGCCTGGAGGATGCTGATGTGTCACGTCACATCATGACTTTCCATATCCAAGTCCTTGTGGCTCATTGCATAGCCAGATACTCACACAAATACACACTTTTTGTAAAACAAGCCCAAATTAGTCCTGTGTTACAGTAGCTGAGGTACTTGTGTCTTGCATAGGTTTCCCCATGTGTTTAGTTTGTGAGCTGAATGTGTAGCACAAGCAGTGCTCTAATCAGCATCTCCCCACCAGCTGGGACCTGGATTGAGGGCAAAGAACCTGAGCGCACAGGGCATACAGTGCTGCTGTATGTGTGACAACAGAACAGTAGGAACATGCATGCAAACCTGGGCAGCTTGGACAGACACAATGGCATATGATCCATGTGGCATCTGGACAACACACCAGTGAACAGGTACACACTTCAAGCATTTGTTCTTTGTTTCTGCAAGTATAATATAGTAGTCGTTTGTCAGTTGTTGCTGTAAAATATAGAACAATTTAATACAAGCAATACGGACTGAAGAAAAACATTGTAATCTGAAATAAACAAGTGTCTACCTTTCGCTGTAATTATATATTCTATTCCATTTAATCCCAGAAGCAATTTCAGTTTCTATCTGGAATTTCTCACCCTTTTATTATGCACCTCTCCTGAGTACAGGGAGAGTAGATGTGATGTTATTGAAGTGGCAGGTTTGCACTCTGCCATTTGGTCTCTTATTCAAAGGAGTGTGCAACAGACACATAGGATCCCAGAGGTGTTTTTTTTCTTTCTGCTGAAGCAATATCACATACAGAAAATGTTGCCTCTGTCAAGCGAGAAGTCAATCAGACAGGGAAGCAGATGTGAGCAGATCACAACACTGAGGAATGGTTGGTGGGTTTTTTGCTGACCTGATGTTCTTTTTCAGTTAAAATCAAAGTTCTACTACAAAGGTTAAAGCTAAAAGGATAAATAATGTATGAGCAGCTCCCTACAGTACTCCTTAAAAACAGTTGACATGCTTAATTTATTTTTTAGAGGCAACTTCCTCTCCCATAGTCAGTTCTTCCAGTATGCTTTAGTCTTATAATCATCACGCCTCTTAAAACACGGCCATGTCTTTATATTTCTTCTCCATTATCTTTTCTTTCTCAACATATTCTACACCATAGCCCATCATAATACCCATCCCTCTGTAATCCATAAGTGTGAGTTATCAGCTTGACACTGCTGAGCTGCTGGCTGTATCACGCTGTCTCCTCAGCTTTCTTGCTGTGCTGTTATCTGCACTAAGATCGTTCAGATTCTGCATGCGTGTCAAACCAAAATGTTTAGCTAAGCAGTGGAATAAAAGAGTACGAGGAATAACTTATAAATACAATTAGGCATGCAAAATGCAATCTGATAAGTCATGCTTAACGTACTGTGTGGTCTAGTCATCTGATCCTATCATGATTTTTTTTATTTGGCTATATTTAGTGAGCTAGTTGCACAAGAAAGCGCCACTGGTGGGTAGGATGAATGAGGACTTTTAGAGGTTTATTTCAAATGGGCTACAAGTGAACCAGAATCAAAACGATTCTTATGTGATAAACTGAAATGATAAAAAGAATAATTCGGAGAATTACTTTGACCAGGGCTGTTGGCGATCTTTGAAAGATTTAGCCAACACCTTTAACATATCAAAAAGATCACCCGTAACACATGATACACTCTGACAGTCCTCGATTATTTGCTTTCAGAAAAATTAAACAGGGTATTAAAAGTTATTTGACAGCCTAAAACAAGAAACACATCATCTTAATAGTTTCTCAAGCAGCTTTCTTGTGACTCGATGACTTAAATGTTCGACCAAAGTGACTGATGTTCAAGTGATAATAGATGACTCCATGTAAATAATGATGAGGCCTATCTTAATGCATATATATCCACGGATATCCACAAGCACTCCCACGCACCATTGTAACCAGCCTTCAACTCCTTCTTCCTTCTTCATGGTCAGCAATTTCCATAGGCGACCTTGGACCAGGGAGCCCTGTCAGCATCTGCCTCTTGCTACATGTATGCATTGAGTAACTCTACACCCTGCAGTCATTATTCAGGTCGAGACCTACCTCACACTTTTCTCACTTAAAAGACCTGTACATCATATTGACAAGATCTTGCATTTTAACAACATGTTTTGATGTGACTTTATCTCATACTTATAATTCAGACCAGTTAATCATTGAAGCACCATATGGCCTGCAGTGAAATACCCTCAAGGTCCTAAAAGAGTTGCCTGAAATTCCCTAATGACTCTTCTTACCATGGAAGGGATCCTAAAACCAAGAAATGCCCTGGTGTGGGAGCTGAAGTGGACTGTTACTGTATGCTTGCAATTCCGACACTGTAATGCTCAGTGCTGCTTGATATACCCACTGCACAACCAGCATTTTACAATATCATTTATTCATAAAGCATACAGTGTTACACATTTTCCAGCAGGAGGATTTTCAATCGCATCATATTTAAATGGCATTAAACTATTAAACTATATATTTTTGAAGGCCCTGCTAAACTGCCGCCCCCACTCTGCCTCTGGGCGTCAAACAGGTTTATAGATACCCGCTGAGCGTCACTCAGTTGAGGTGCAAGCAAGTCACACACCTGACTGCAGCGCTCTCCCCTCCCTACGGAATTAAAATAAATAAATAAATAAATAGAAACACTGCCCCATCCTCTCCTCTTACCTCTTGTAACTGCTCCAACTCCTTCCTGAGGATCTCTTGTTCGGTCTCTAGCTCTGTATACTTCTGCTTAAGCGCCTGGTTCTCCTCCAGGACAGCTAAACCGCACTCTGCAGCCCTGATCTTTTCCCGGTTTGCCTCGGCCAGTTCCTGGGCGAGCCGCTCCACCTCGGCCCGGTACTGATCCACCGATTCCCCGCATCCTCCACCAGCGGCCATCGCCCCTCTCTCTCGCTTTCGCTGCGCCTCCAAGCTTTATGTCCCCCTGTCTGTCCGCGGTCCCCCCTGTCTCTCCACCGCTTTGGACAGAGGCAGATGAGCCAGATAGGCGGGCGGAGGCTGAGAGATGATGAATATCCGCCCCCCACCCCTCTCCTCTCCACTGAGAGCCAGCTGCAGAGGCGACTGGAAACGAAGCACAAAGTAAAAAACAACAACAACAAAAATAAATCTGTTATGCGCTTCAGTATTCTGAACAACATCCAACAGCTGATAAAAAACAAGCTTCAAATAAATGACAGACGAAGCTTTTCAATTTAAAATCAGGTCAGTGTTGTCTTCTGACACACAACAAAACTGAGAGCATCAATTTTGCTTATTCATGGGTGCAAGGGCGCCATCTGTCGGTTACTTTGATGCATTGCCTCCCATCAGAGCGTGTGCAGACATGTAAATGTTACTGAGTAAACTGATGCTATGCCTTCTGCTTTTTAAAATGTTTTAATGCGTACATTACGTTTTCTTTGGGCTTCTGCAGACGTTTATGGAAATAAATAATAATAAAATGTTATTTAGAATGTGAAGCTTAATTGATTTTGGATGCCTATATGAAATAATTGAACCAAAAACTGGTGAATTTCCAAATCTTTATTAACCAGGTAGATGCAGCTTATAAGCATTTATGTCAAATAAGCAGTCATGGATTTTTATAATCTAATAAAAAGCTTCATCAAACTACTTGTATACATATAGTAAAGTCTCACTGCAGATATAACAGGAAATACTCAAAAAAAAAAAACATAAAATCAATCTCAGGTTGTATTTATTCCATAAAAGTTATTTGTGTCCATTGTATCTACAAAAGAGTTTTTATTGCATCTCTGAAATCAATATGCTTTTAATACCAGACTCCTGATGCAAGTTAGTGACTTTGTGAAGGAAGTTTTTCCTACAGTTTCAACGACTGCCATGTAATTAAGGTGAAAGTAAAATGGTGTACAACCCAGTATTGGGTAATCTCTTCCTGTGTTGATTCCTTAATGGCACTCGTGGCCAGTAAAGTCTCCCAGTTATATGGAAAAGATCTTACTCTCCAAGTAAGCAGGTACAGCTAATCTATATGGATCCTTTCTAACTGAGACAATAAAAGTTAAAAGGAAGAATAGTGGCAAAGTATAAAATAATAAATTGAGATCAAATGTGAACAATAAACAAACATTTGATGTAAAACATTGCTACAGCTGTTTGGCATATGATAATCTGTCTGGTATCAGTAAGTAAGGTTTCCCTGGAATTATTTAAGCCTTTTAGAAAATATAAGATGCCAGTTTGGAATTACAATAACAAAATCCAATACAAAATACGGTTATGAGGTTCTCAAGGTTGTTGCTTTTTCTCTTTCCAACAACTATTTTTGTCCTCTTACTGTAATCCCTCCCATGCAGCCAGCAGTGTGGTTTATCTTACAGCAAACACATGCAATAAAGTAAGATAAGGCCAGGGTGAAAAGTTTAACCATACTCAGAGTCCTGTTAAATGTAATCAGTTATGACCCTGTCAAGTAAATTATTGAATTGATAGCGAAGGCAACGCTGTGTTATCTCTCTTATAATTGGTAATTATTTGAGAACTGGCCTATGTAACACTTCTCAGAAAAAAAAAACCCGGAATTGTCGCACGCAGCAGGTTTCAAGGTGAATGGTGAGTACAAGTCGTTAAAGGAAGGCCACGAACAATACTTAATATAAATATGTAACATTTGCTCGATAAAGGAACAAGAATGAATCAAAACTTTTCACTCTTTAATTTCACCTAGAACACAATTATTTATATTGCTCTATAGCCCCAATATACAGTAATGATTCACCCCGTATTTCTCCTTTGATCCCACATGTTGTCTAAATCTGACCTGCCAATAACCTCAAGTTACAAGCCCAAATTAAGATAAGGAGAGGTTGTCAGAAAGTCAAACAGATGAACAGGTCATGGCAAAGCTGTATCTTATCTGTGACAAGGAAAAATCGTGTCATGAAAAAAAAAAAACAGCCAAATGCTTTGCTGCACAGTAACACTGCGGTGACACAGCTCTCTCTACCAAGAAGTATATCACAGTACAGAACGCCCTCAAACCTTGATCTGTACAAATACATCAGTACAGACTAATCACAAGGACTTTTATTTCAAAGAAAGCCATCAGAATGTTTGAAGTAATCAGCTTTATTCAAAGTAAAAAAAAAGATCAGTGGCCTTATTTCAGCTTCACACAGTGTGACCCATTAAAAGCAAAATATACAGCTACAGTATTTTACAGATTTGCGTTTACATTTGAGCATCATCGCAAACTATTTTCTTTGCCTCGTGTAATTAAAAACAATGTTAAAAAAAAGTGTTGTGCAAAATTAGTGAAGGTGCTATCGTTCTGTTCCCAGCATGTCAAAATAGAGAGTCCTGTGACCAGGAGAATGTGCGGCAGTCAGCACAGCCGGTGTTGTTGATGAGCTGAAGTACAGCCTTGATTGAAGAGGTTTTGGTAAGCAGCAGGGCAGGCAGCACATTGCTTGCAGCTGGGGCTTCTGTAAGAGCAGAGAAAGTGCACGCCGATGAGATGTTTATCTCACAGGAATAACAAAGATATTCTACTTATGAATATCATCAGTGGCTCAGTTACTAAGATAGTCACGCTGTATTCAAAGACTTTATAATATCATAAAAATTTTATAGTTTAAATATGTTGAAACTGTGTGCTTCATTTCTTAATTGTAAAGAGCTTTGAGCTGTACTGAGAATATGAGGGAAGTCTTATAACAGAACATATGCGGGAGTAATAAATATATACATTTGACAAAAATATATTTCAAATTACCTCATAATAAAGCCGGTGAAGATTGGTCGAAAGTAAGCGCTGCCTGGTGATCAGCTCTATGTCTCTGAGTGTTTCAACCTTCCTCCATTTGGCCCTGCGGTTTTGGAACCAAATCTGAACAACACACACAATGACCATTTAATTAGAAAAATAAATAATACTTTAATAATACTAATACAAGTATGGACACAAATTAATAGAGTTAATTTACCTACAATGAGCCAGTTCCCAATAAAAGTAGTCTCAGTTCATTTTGCATTGTAATAAAAACGCCTACATCACATTTAAAACAAGCAATGATTCAAAACATTTTTAGAAAAATCCCTAAACAGTGTTTCAGTTTTGAGCTAATGATTTTAAATGTGTGCTCTAATCCCGCCTCACCTTATCATTAGTCATTTGGAAGGTATTGGCTTGTGCAAGAATTCTGTCCAAAGACCATTATTGTCTTTCCACTGACGTGCAAAGACACGCAGTTATTGGGGTTAGGTTAACTGATGATTCTAAGTTGCCCATAGGTGTGACTGTGAGTGCCAGTGGTTGTCTGTCTCTGTGTGTTAGCCCTTCGACAGACTGACGACCAGTCCAGGGTGTACCCCGCTCCAGCCACCCCATGACCCTGATAAGGATAAGCTTAAGAGAATGGATGGATGGACTATTTAGTGCAATCAGTCAGACAGTTGGAGTGTTTGGAGTTTGCTGATTTGATCAAATTGAAATAACAAAGTATTGACTGATACTAACATAGCGCCATTAATAATATCACTCTGTTTCTGTGGCCAGTATTAAAAATCTCACTCTTTTAAGTTGAAAACAAAACCAAACCAAACAAAGGCGGCCATGTGTATCCCACCTGTATTCGGCTCTCTGTCAGCTGCAGGCGAGAGGCTAACTGGTCTCTGGTGCTAATATCTGGGTAATGGGTTTGCTGGAAAACTTTCTCGAGCTCCTGCACCTGGAATGGTGTAAAAGTGACCCTGGTTTGCCTCTTTCTTCTCTGACCTGTGAGCAGACAGTTTTCAGATTTTTTTTTAAACATATGATAGTAAAAAAGTGGTTCAATTTCAAACTGATTAATTCTTGAATCATCCTTTTAATCTATTTTTTCTACTCTTATATAAATGTATTACGCACTCTTGCAGTCTCCTGTAGCTTTTGGAGCCTCTTCACGTAGTCCCATATTTTGAGTTTCTATTGACAGAGAGAACATTTCAACATCAAAAGGAACACATGCGTTCTGACAATATTTGAACCAATATTTTTTACAGTAAGGGGTAAAAACATACCTGTACATGGATGCTGATTATATACTTGGCTGTTCTCTCTGATGACAGACCAGTTCCGATGTACTTCCTTCTCTTTTCTGACACATGAGGGCCTTTTCAGAATTTCTTCAATTGAATGGGGTATTTTTTTTCTTGGCTGAGATTCCATTCCTTTATCCATTTGGGATAACTCTTTTTTTGCGTCTCCTCTCATCCATATTTCCATCATTTTATCGCCTACCGTCAGCTCATCTGTCATTATATGTTCCTTTTATAGTCAGGTCTTGGTCACCAGTTTAAAAGATACAAAATATTCCTTGGGCTCTGTCAGGCCCTTTCATTAAAAAAATAAAAAATAATTGAAATAGAATAGAAATCTCTTGGCGTCTGTCTTCTTCTGTCTGGTATCTTTGTTACACTCAATGCTTTACAAGGTGAGAACACATGAGTGTCCTCCCACTGCTGTGAGCAACTGTTTGACCTGCGTCACATGATCATAAAAGAGGAGGAGCTACTGCATTATGCCACAGCATACTTTTGGGAAAAAAAATACTTCAATCAGCATCCAGCATTCAAAGTTTTAATCTTTCAGTATACATAACCTATTAATTTAAGGTGTGTGCACAATTAATTCTCCAGATATTGGCATCTGCTTGTTATCACGATGTAAGCACGATAGAACTGAGTAGTTAAATTTGCTCTGATTTATTTCCTTCAGCAGAATCAGCAGGACACCAGATTCCTGTCTTGTAGGATAGATTTGTAGACTAAATCTGCAGCTTGATTATCACCTTGATAAAATTTCACCATAAACATATTTAAAATCATTGCTTCTCTTTCTTATCGCCTGATTTATTGCACAGGTAATCTTTATCACCTTGACCTCTGTATGCACTCTCACACTTTAGTTCAACTCAAAAAGAAAAAAAAAGCACTGAGCACTCTAGGTGCAGAGTGTAGGAGAAGTGGTCTGTCTCCATCTAGTGGTACCGGCCTCTCAGTGAACTTGCATGTAATTCTCTGAATAAAATAATGCATTTAAGGGTCTTACTGTGTATTGTATCAGAGCTCAAGTTTAAGTTTATTTAACAACATTTATGACTGCTAAGTTCATCTTGTAGAAGGGATTCACTTATTTATTATATTTATGTATAAAATATGGTCAAAATAGAAGCAATACAGACTGAGGTATTGTAACCTCAGAGCTAAGTAGGGCTGATAAAGACACGAACACAATACATCATATCAAAGAGAAGCTAATCAATTAGAGCAAGCTCACACTTAATCGAAGATTTGGTGAGAAAACTACAAGGAGTAACAACATGCGCTTTCTTACCAGCAAACTCTGGTAAGTTCAAGCCAAAACTACATGCCTTGTAAAACTAGGAAGGTCACAGGATGCAATCAGACACAAGATAAGAGCCAAAACATTTAGACCGAGGCAGTAAAAGATTACAGTCAACGTTGTTATATCTCATTTACACCTCCCAGCATGTTACAAGAATAAGGGCTTCATTAAATCTTAGTGTTATTCAGCAGTTTTGTTTGTTTCAGTGCTAAATCATTATTTGTATAGACTTCTTTTCCATCGGCATTTCAATCACTGACCAGATATTGCTGTTGTTGCATTCACTGACCTTTTGGCCTTCTATTGGTCTTCTTGAAAGAGAGCTGTCTTTCTCTGTCTCTCTGTCTTTCTCTCACTTGGAGGTGTGTGTGTGTGTGTGTGTGTGTGTGTGTGTGTGTGTGTGTGTGTGTGTGTGTGTGTGTGTGTGTGTGTGCGTGTGTGTGTGTGGGTGTGTGTGCGTGCATTTGTGTGAGAAAGCAAGAAGGAGGCAGTAGGGATGAGAAGAGAGAAGGAGGGAGGGATGGAGAGCCAGAACTGAGGCTGTAGGAGACAGGATGGAGGTACACGAAGAGCAACAGAAGGAGGAATGTTGCTCATGGTCATAAACATTTCTACAGCATGGTAGTACTCAGCGTCGGCAATATGTATTGATTTCACTTGATAGAGAGACAATAAATGTGAAAGCTTATGTGAGCATAAAGAAAAGACGTGCATCTCAAAGCCTCCACATTCACTTACTGTGTTTTTTTTTTATATATATATAAGAGAACTATGCTAAAGAAAAAATTCTATATACATAATGATAGGCTGCCAAAGCCATCCCACAGCTATTCTTGTGCTCACTTTGGTTTACTAGCATATATTAAAATGCAATGAAGGGCATGTAGACTCAGAACCACATGATATGAGTAAAATCTAACTGAAATCATCCTAATTCATTATTTACATGCAGTGACAGCAGAGTCTTTGTAGTGTTCATACGTGCCTGGAGGTTTCAGAGGAGAACTCGCTGTTTAGTCATTTTACATAAGTGGTTCCAGAATTTTACTTGATTTTACTGTTTAAGTTACAATAAATATCTTTACAGACAATTTTGAAGCAGTTTGTTCTTCACTCGGAGACCAAAATGGATCTTTCCCGATCCATCGCAATCCACAGCAAGCACTCTGAGGTATTAGAAAGCATTCTGGAAAATAAATAAATAAATCAAGCTTGCATATTCCATGTTTGTCTACTGCTGTGTGCACGTTCAGATCAAGATGCAATTTTCACAAAAAGTTCCACAATTCGAGGTTCTTTCTGCCACTGCAGACACTTTGATTCTGTCTTTCACAGCTGAACAAACATGGCTGGTGCTCTGCAACCACTGTCAATTCTGACAACCAAATTTGTTCTAATTTCATCCTATGTTTATTTTATAGTTACGGCAGAATAACATGCAACACTGGTTCTAAGCCTAAATCAAACGGTTACACAGAATGAAGTCTTACGGGGTGGAATGCTTCCATTTGCACACCGAGGTGTGTTTACAGATCTTGCAAGGTTATTTCTGCAGATTGCATGCGTATGTACAGTGTGGAGAAAAAGAAAACATGCTATGGATAGCCTAAAGTGATGCTCCTTGACTCAGTATCAGTTGTGGCCAGTTGTGGAAAGAGGTGAGCTGGCTCTTCAGCTCTGCTTGAGGCTAGTGGCTGGAGGCCCAACCAAAGATCACACCCAAATCTCTGAGCAAACTGCCAAGAAATGAGTTGCATAGTAGCTAATGTAGATGCCAAGATTTGACAAGGAAAAAACAGTATGGAATAGAAATTGATAGATATTCTAATTCTTAGTCTGCTGCAAGGATTTTGATCCTGTTTGCAAACCCATACATCGTGACTGAACAATGTTACAGGAGTAACAATGCTAAATAAGGTCAAATCATCAGGATGCACAACTTTGAAGTCTGAAGAGCCACGTATCACAGAAACATTCATTTACTGGTTGCAGACATAGGCTACCAACCCGACCACCCCAACTGCATTATTATCTTTCAAGAATTTAAACTGAGTGAATGTGCAGCACCAAAAAAAAAGAAACAAACAAACAAAAAAGAAAAAAGGATTGCTTTGGGTCCATTATTCATTTCCTTTACCACAAATACTACCACCGGGCAACTTCTCTGTCTGCAAAAGCACAAGAGGCCTTTTTAGAGCAGTCGTTTTAACTCATTATAAAGAAAAGTACAGCTGATCCTTGTACAGCAGCGAAACTGAAACAGAAATCCGCCATCTTTGATTTGTGTGAAAACATGTGAAAATGCTTCTCATGAGAAAACCTACAGTAGGGGCACTCGGAGACAAACCTGCATAGCAATCCTTTTTCAGCACAGAATATTTCTCACTGTCTGTGCAGTAGTAGTAAAGATTTTCATTGTTGAGCAGTGTGTTTCCTCTTTCAAAGGACTAAACTGGATTTTGAACAGGGAATCATCCTCAAGACAGGGTCGCGTGGATTAGTCAATGATCCTGGGGTACAAACAAAATGTGTGCCAGTTATCCTGGCACACATTTGGAGCTTTTAGGAATATGGAGTTATTTATTTTGCTACATGTTAGTGATAAGAAAATAAATGTACCTGTTATCCAGGTAGATGTGTGACATGCGCAAATGTGAGTGCGCTACCAGAAAGGTCTGTGAAAGAGACACACAGGTGCACAAAGCAGATGTGAGTATTGAGGTGAACTCAATTTCGGAGTTGTGTACAGTTCTCGTGAGAACAAAAAGAGGAATCCCTACTGTTCCTGGATTGCCAGCTGACCCCCATCCCTTTTGACAATCAACCTCATTCCTCCTCCCATCATTTCCCTCCCCTGATGTTTTGGCCACATCAATATCACCTCCTCCTTTTCTAAACCTCCCACAAGACCTCACCTCATCCCCTTCCCTGCCCTGAGCTCTTCAGGTCCTCCAGGCTGAGAGGTCAGAATGGGTCAGGAGCTCGTGACTCCCTCATTCACGGTCTTTCCTCTCTGTCCTGACCCCCAGTGTTGTTCTATCACAGCTCTGTTCCCTTTTTCTGTCCTCCACACAAACGCTCACCCTCTCCACCATTGTCTGACCCACTTTTTTCTCTCTCTTCGCTTTCTCCCGCTTTCTGCGCTCCTTCGTTAGCTCAAGCTGTTCTTGGATGCCATATTGATTGGGGTTTCTATTCACCTTCACTCACATCCTCTTCTCTCCCTCTCTCTATTCCTTTTGTTCCCCAGTGTACTGTAATGCTCAAACCTCTTTGATCCGTCTGTTTGTGTCTGTGTACAGCTTTCCTAAATGTCTCCATTTACTGTAAGCTCTACTACCACGCCATGCACGATTTCTCTCTGTCCAGCAAACACGCACATACACACAAATACGCATATTACACATATACACTGATAACGTCAGAGGACTTTACTTTGATTTTCTCTAACCTTAACGATAGCAGTTACTTGGTTAACCCTCACCTTAAACTGACCTTACGCTAAACTTAAAATATGGTGAATGTCTTCACTGTACAGTTTAATAATTTACATCACTGGGACTCCCTGACCAAGACATACCCCCATTATGTGTCTGCCTAAACAGATCCACAACATGAGGAACACCTGGACAACCCACACACACAGAAAAACACATCATACACATAGTCAGGCTTACATTTTATTTATTTGTCTGTTCTGTTCGACTTTTTTCTTCATTCTTTGTGTTTGCGTCCACTTTTGGATGTGTGGATATGGGTTTTTTTGCACATGATATAAACCAACATGTTTCTCCCAGCATGTTAACCAGGAGTCTTATGTGGGGCGTGTTTTCCCAAAGGCCACCGGTGTTAAATCATCATTTTGAAGAAGGACCGCGCAGCTAAAAACCTCAGGTACTTTAGGGGATTTACTCACAAACCTGCATGGGCACAGTGCGCATACACATTATATTAACAGAGCAAACACAAACACCACCGAGGGGAGGGGCTGCACTTTACCCCCACATAGACGAAGGGAGAGGAGATGAGGTACAGAAAAAAAATTAGAAACCAAATTAGAGGAACTGGTCAGGCGAGGAGAGGAAGAGAGGAGATGGAGGGGTGGGAGGGAAAAGGGTAGAAGGAAAGGCGGGCTAGGACAAACAGAGCCGGTGACCTGAGGAGGGAGTGTCTGAGAACCTTACCAGCATGCATCAACAAGAAGGCTGCTGAGAGGACAGAAATACAAGTTAAAGCAGTGAGCGCAACACACTGAGAGAAAAAGAGCACGAGTACAAATGTCAAACATTGTTTGTTGGTGTGAGGCGTCTTTGCCCAAACTATCACCTTTTGACCCTTGTGTAGCACCTCTAAAATGATGCCAACAGAAGCCTCTCTTGTGCCCATCACTCTCTGACCTCACGCTAAAACCCCTCCCACCCTCCACCCCCAACACATGTCATCATCACCCCCTCACATCCCAGTGAGATAAACACAGGTTTGAACACAAGTAAGCCTCACAGCAAAATAGGATTTTTTTAAAACTCACACGGCACACTGCGACCCCCCTGGCTCCCGCTCGTGATGAAACCATCTCCTGACTGGTGCATCCCACGCCTTCCCATTCAGCCTCTCCTTACCGAAGAGTGTAAAAGAAAAAAGACAGAGAGTCAGCAGGGTGGGGCTGGAGAAAAAACACTTATCATATTGTCATCCTGATGACTTTGCCTCTTCCCACTTACAATGCAGCATTCTAATGGTCACACCTAGATACGTGCAATTTGCACCGGCGTCACGCTTGATGAGTATCCCCCTCACATAAAATAAACCCTTCCTTGATGTGAAGACAGTCTAACTGGGATACTTATACATTACAACCTCCTACAACCGTGACCTCCGCCCCCGACCTCTTCCAACTCTTCCCCATTCTCCCTCTCTCATCCATTCTGCAGCTTCTTCTCCCTTTCTGTCTCCCTGTCTTCTATTGCCTCATCTCTTTCTCTTGTTGGTGTAAGTAAGCAGCTTAAACACCTACAGGGTGTGACATTGGGGCCCCACGCGCCTCCGAATGCAGTCAGTGCGGGCGGGAGAAGGCAGCGCTGAAAAGGAAAGCGTTTCATCCGTCTATTCTCTCCTTCCCGCTCTGCCTGGCATCAACGGCGCAAGTGTGGTTAAGGCATAGCCAAGGCTGTCCCCTCACATTAGCCGGGGCTGAGCCAGACAAGCCGTCATCCCCCCTGCAAGACTGTCCTCCACTGCTCATCTTAACACCCCCCCCCCCATCAAAATTTTTTTCTCTCATCCTCTCATCCTCTATCCTCCTCTCCTCCACTCAGCTCAGCTCTGCCATGGGCACCAGTCCCCAATCTCCAAGGTGATTATGACAAAAACGAACGACCCCCAAGAGACGGGGCCAGCAGAGATAAGAGAGAAAGAAGAGGATGGTGGAGGGAGAGAATGAGGAGGAGGAGGAAGGGATTGGAGATGGATGATGTAACAGAGAATTTTGGCTGTGCATTATGATTTGGGTTGAGAATTTCAGAACCAGCAGCACATAGCAGTTCATATCTATCTATATCTGTATCTCTCTATCATACTGAAATTAGTTTTGTGCAGGAAGAAAGAAGCCAGTGGTGGTAGGTTGATAGCTGTGGGGGGAATTAAACAAGTACTCTTGTACTGCAATGCATATGGATACCTTTACTTTATGTATTTCTTCCAACTTCCAGCTTGCTACTTTCTACTTGTACTTTGCTTCATTTAAGAGGGAAACACTGTACTTTTTTTGGTTTAGAACAACATATGGTGCATTGGTATAAATTAAAATAAATTAAACTACCCGGCAGTGCATTAAAATCTGATTCAAACCAATCCAATAATATGATCCAATAACAAAGACTATTAAAGGCCATGTATGTATAAGGAATGCTTCTTAATTTGAATTGAAGATAGATAGATAGATAGATAGATAGATAGATAGATAGATAGATAGATAGATAGATAGATAGATAGATAGATAGATAGATAGATAGATAGATAGATAGATAGATAGATAGATAGATAGATAGATAGTCATTACATGCTGTATATAATTAGATAGATAGAACAAATAAGATCCTATTTCTTCTGTAAGGGTCAAAGATCATTGCTGTGGTGTGGAATGGGGTCATGACCCCACATGGTCAGCAGAGTCAAATCAAGTAGCAGTGCTGAGCTCGAGGAGGTCATTAAAGAGGCAGAGTGTCCTGATGGGGACAAGCTGCATGGGGGGAGGCTGTTAACCCCTTCCATCGCCTTTCCCTGCTGAAACGAGAGAAAGCAATGAGAAAGGAAATGTAGTGGAGGAGAAGAGATGAGAGGTCATATTATTGTAGCATAGCAACCCAGGTTTCAGTGTGGGTTGAGGCGAGCAATAATATATAATATTGCTGAGAGGTTAGACAGCTTAGAAGAACCTTTCAAGATGGATGTGGAAAGAGAGGTGCACTTTCTGCACAGAAGAGGGGGAGGGAAGGTAGGAGAGGGGGTGGGGGTGAGCCGAGTCGGTAGAAAAAAATAGCCCAATCCTCCCATCTCCATCCACTCCCGACACTCGTCTCTTTCTCACTGTCTCTCACTCTCTAATACTATGTTAGTTTCCCTCTCTCTATCTTACTTTCCCTCCCTCTTCTTCCGCTCTGTGCATCATTAAAACAAGCAGAGTAGTGTTCAGAGCGTGGGGCTGAACTGAGACGGTGACCTCCACAATAAGAAGATGTTCTTGCTTCGGGGAAGAGAAGGTCGTTTTGTACTCCTCTCTGTCTCTCTCTTGCTCTCTTTCTCTCTCTCTTTTTCTTCTACTTACTTCCATTGGAGTAAATGAGATTTGGAGGGGGTAGTATAGTGGAGGAAGGGATCAAGAGGGTAGACATGCAGACGGAGAAAGACGAAGAAAGAAAGATGCAGAGGGAGAGAGGGCTGTTTAATGTAGGATTCATAACACAGAGAAGAAGAATATGATAAACAGGAAAGATGTGAATTCCCCTAAAGCAAAGTGGATAGTAGGGTTAGAGCAAGGCAGCCAGGGGCTGATACCACAGAAATGGGCATGAAAAGCCTGAATATGAGTCTGCCTGCATTTTCATTTGGGAAGAAGATCCTCTTTGCTTGGAAATGGGTAAAATACATCTTCCTTGTCCACACATGCCGATGGACAGCATGAGGTCAGCCAGGAGCAATTGTTATCAAAGAAAGCCACAATGTTGGATGTGGTGATGCGCAGCTTGTCAAGGAGGCATCTTTTCATCTTATAGATACAATAGTCACCAAGGCCTGAGGCCTTAGGGAGGACAAAAAGAAATTCCTATAGGTGACACAAGGACAGGCAGTGGTGTGAACAGCTCTACTGCCCGCCCCCCCCTCAACTCCACGCGGTGCCTTCACGCTGGCGCAAAATGTGTGGGCAGCAAGCACAAACACATTCTCTGAATCCTCCAGATGATTATGCATCCCTTAAATCCAATAACCTCAATTCATTCTGCTTTTCCTGCTGTCATTCTACATTGTAATTCATTCATTTACACTTTCTTTGAGAAATCGGCTCATTCTCTGGATTCTTCTCCTCCATTATTAATGCTACCCTTCCTTACTTTCTTCTTGCCCCTGGTTCCTTTCCTTCCTCCCTTCCATCCTCTCATCAGTGGACTTGGTTCCCATACTCTTAATTTGGCCTTTCTCTCTGAGGGAGGACTCTCTTTATAAAAGGCTTGTCGTTTCCCAATACTGATTTGAGTATCACTAAGCTGCACCTTCACACATATTGTTGTCTCACACCTTGTGCCAAATATTCCTTTGTAAAGCCTTCCCCCATCCCCTGCCTGCACCTGGTAGAGATAGTGTTCTTTCAGCCGCAGGCTCTGCCTTCTATACAAGCAGGGCTAGGATGGCACAAGCAGCACACAGCTGTTCCCCTTGGTAAATTGATAGTGAAGGGTAGTGGATGGGGCTTTGAAAGCGCCTTGTGCTATTTTTGTGACAGTTGTAGATTTTTTTTGCTGTTTAATTCAATGTGACCAATTATGCTCCCGCGATCCTCAGCAGGGGAGCTTGGAGAGCAAATTAATGCTTGACTTCAAAAAGTTTTCCTAAAGTGCGTTTACATTCTTCATCCTGTTTTTTTGTTTGTTTGTTTTTTTCTCTGATTCGAATACAAGTCATTAGAAAGGGACCTGGTCTCACTTCCTAAACTGAGACAATGTGTGTTCTTTGTGTCTAGCTTTTAACTTCTTCTCTGCCTCAGTGACAAACTGTTAAAGTCTAAACAACAAGCTTACTTTCATTATTTAATAGCAAAACTTAGGTGGGAAAAGCAGAATACAGAAGAACAGGGACTGCCCCTTTGGGTAAACAGCAGCCCACAACACACCCATCACCTTGTGCTTCAAGGACTCTTTATAAACATAAGTACCACACACACTCACAGGCTAAACCCACTGTAATACCGAAATCCCGCTTTTCCCTCACACCACTCGCTCTCTCCTGGGTGGATTGCCTTGATGAGTGCTCCTAGGAGTGAATACATGTGTAAGTGGCCTAATGACGCCTAAACCCATCCATGAGCAGACAGAGGGGGAGAGAAAAGAGCGGGCGAGAGACAGGAGGAGTGGGGTTGAGGAGGGGATGCCAGGGTCATGCTTGTCGTGAGAGGCGGATTGGAAGGCCACGCTGGCGTGAGGGAGCACAGCTTTGAGTAAAGCAGCTTGTTTCAGAGAGGGATTGTGTTTGCAGACCCTACTCACAGACAGCGAGTGTGTGTGTGTGTGTGTGTGAGAGAGAGAGAGAGAGAGAGAGAGGGATCTGTGCCTGGGCATTACAGACCTACAGCCTTAATCCACATGGCCTGACATCCTCTGTTATCCAGCCCTCTGCAGCCAACTACCAGACTGATGGAGACACAGCTCTACCCCCTGCTGCGCCACGCCACACCACACGTCTCCACAGACACACACACACTCGTGTACGCACGCACAGTGCATGTTTTGCTTTACTACCAGCTCTCTTCCCCATATTTTGTCCCCACTTCCTCAAACCTACAGTGATTCCTGGTCACAGCCCATATATTCTATTTCCTAAGAAATAGGCTCATACCCAGTTCCTCATTACTATATACATCCACACACTTAGTTTCAATAATCAGTGACTTGGACACACTGACACACACAAACTCCAGTCTGTTGACACTGTAAAAGTTCAGAATAAAGAGACAAGTTCTCTATTTAAAATATTAATAATAATTAAAGTTTCCTCATGAGTTAATATGCATTTCCCCTCAGTTTTCTTTGTTTACTTTTATACTTGTACTTAATTTAGGTACATCCATTTTATGCTACTCCTTCATCTGCTGCATTTCTGTACATCAAGGAAGTGACCATTCATAGCAAATGCTTATACACTCACTGGAAACTTTATACACCTGTTTGACTGTTCATTAATGCAAATGTTTAATCAATCAGTCACATGGCAACTGCTCTGTGCATTTAAGCTTTTATGGTGAAATTCTAAGTGAGCATTAGAATGACTTAGGTGATTTAAGTGACTCTGAACGTGGCGTAGTATTTGGGTCAAATGGGCTGTATTCATAAACTGCTGATCTACTGAGATTTTCCTGCACAACCTTCTCTATGGTTTACAGAGAATGGTCCAAAAAATTAAAAATTTCCAGTGAGCAGCAGTTTTCTGGGAATAAAAATGCCTTGTTGGTGCCAGAGGTCAGAGGAGAATGGGCAGACTGCTTCGAGCTGACAGGGAGGCAATGCTACTTCAAATAACCATCCATCCATCAACCTAGATTGGGGGGTGGGGTGGGGATGGGGGTGGCTATTCAAATAACTACTTGTTACAAATATGAAGAAGAGCATCTCTGATTGCACAACACATCGAAGATGGACTACAGCTACAGAAGACCACACAGGCTGCTCCTGTCAACTAAGAACAGGAAGCTGAAGCTCCACGCGCTCAATCAATTTGAGCAATAGAGGGCTGGCAAAAGGTTGCTTGGTCTGAGACTTGATTTTTTCTGTGGCATTCAGATGGTAGTTTCAGAATATAAGTAAGTAAGTAATATGGCATAAACAACATGAAAGCATGGATAGATCCTGCTTGGGTCAGGCTGATGGTGGTGTATTGGTGTGGTTGCTATTTTCTTGGTACACTTTGGAACCCTTACTACCAACTCGTTTAAACTCCCCTTCCTGTCCAAAATCCTGGAAAAAAATTGTCTTCCTTCAGCTCCAGGCTTTTCTGGAAATTAATGACATCTCAGAAACATTTCAGTCTGGTTTCAAAGCACTAAATAGCACTGAAACTGCTTTTAAAAGTTTTTAATGATCTTTTATTAATCGCTGACTCTGGTATTGACTCTGCCATTTTAGTGCTTTTAGATCTAAGTGCGGCATTTGATACAGTGGTTAATGGGATTCTCTTATCAAGACTGGAGAGCTGTGTTGGTATTAAAGGAACTGCACTTGAATGGTTCAGATCCTATTTAACTGATAGGAGTTTTTCTGTCAGGTTCGGTGGCTCTTCATCCTCATCCACCCCCCTTACATGTGAGGTCCCTCAAGGATCTATCCTGGGCCCAGTACTCTTTTCCCTTTACATGCTCCCATTAGGCTCTATTTTCAGGAAACATGGAATCTCATTTCACTGTTATGCCGATGATTCTCAAATCTACTTTCCTCTTAAAAAGAATTCTACAGACTCTCTAAAAGTTTTGCTAGACTGCCTTGATGACATTAAATCATGGTTTGCAATAAATTTTTTGAATGTAAACGATCAAAAAACTGAGATTGTTGTATTTGGACCTTCTGACCCTCGTTTTTCGCTTAAGGGTGACCTTGGGCCTCTGGAAAAGTCCAGAACTCCCTTTGCAAAAAATCTGTGAGTGTTCTTTGATAGCAGTTTTTCATTTGAGAAACAAATAAATTCTGTTGTAAAAGCCAGCTTCTTCCAGCTCAGGGCCCTTGCAAAAACTAAGAACATTTTGTCATCTGCTGACTTCGAGAAAGTGATACATGCATTTATTTCATCCAGGCTTGACTACTGTAATAGTCTTTATTTTGGTATCAGCCAGGCTCTGCTCTCTCGTCTTCAGCTAGTTCATTATGCTGCAGCCCGACTCTTGACAGGCACTCGTAAACATGACCATATTTCCCCAGTCTTGGCTCATTTACACTGGCTTCCAGTACGTTGTAGAATTGATTTTAAGATTTTATTGCTTGTTTTTAAATCTCCAAATGGATTAGCTCCGTCATACCTCTCTGATCTGTTAACTAAAAATACTCCTAATAGAACTCTCAGGTCAGCTGATAAGTTGCTTCTAGTTGTCCCTAGAAGCAGGCTAAAAACAGAGGAGATCGGGCCTTTGCGATTGCTGCACCAAAACT
>VUQG01021850.1:36958-51162 GCA_015106755.1 Etia nguti | reverse complement strand
TTGTTATTTTGATGGTCCTGCAGACTCAACACTGCTTTTGTATGGTCAGGAAATTACCCACCTGGTGCAATCCAAGTATAGAGGCTTTACTGCTCAAGTGTTTTGTTGTACTGAAGTCTACCTCTTAACACAGAGGGAGTACTGGTTACTGAGCAGAGACTGAACAGGTTAAGGGTCTCTCCACCTGATCCCTGAGGAGCTGTGATAGGTTTCCTTTCCACAGAATTCATTGTAAAGTACATCAATGTACCAGCGAAGCTGGGAGAGCTTTCAGGGTGCTCAGGGTATTTGCATACCCTCATAGTGGGTCAAAGATGTAAAAATATAATTAAATAAGAGCAATGACCATATGCATATATGAATATCCTAAACAATTTCATGAGCATGTTCACAAAACAACCACAGGGGAAGTAGCGTTTTCTAGAAATCAGACCGACTTAGCTAAATGTGTTTCCAGAAACAACATGAGAATAAGTTCATTGTCACTCTCTTTTCTAGTTAAATCAATGTAATCAAATTAGACTGCTTCATTCCTTCGCACTTTGGAAAAAGAATCTAAGCTAACACACTGTCTAATTAACGACATCACATACAAAGAGCATTGTACACAACTTCATTCTCTTGTCGAGTGAGTCTCACTGTTCTCTGACTAGCACCAACACCATGTCCATGTCCATAGGCAGAAATCACACACATAATGTTATTTGATACTTGCAGTTAACTTAAAATTACTATGCACCACCAGCCTTTGGTGTGGAGAATCGTTTTGACTGAAGTTGTTCACTTCAGTCTGCTTTATCTGTCCTGTTTATTCTATTTGCTAAATCCAAACTGAGAAGGCAGCCAGGGGACACAAAGGCAGCAAAAAGAATGGAGTGAGAAGGGAAAGAAATTGAGCCAAGTCTCCTCTGTGTGTTTGTGGGTGCTGATGAGCTAGGCAGAGAGGATATGGAGAGGGTTTCCTGTGGGGCAGCAGTCTGCTCTGAATGGGCCAGCTGTTCTTCGCTCATTCTCGTGTCCCAGTGCCCACCGAGCAGCAGGTCTCTGCCAAAAAGAAGGACAGGCACAGGCTCACTACGGCGCACACACTGACAAAGCCTGCTTTTGTGAGGGGTTCCATTCAGAGGTGACCAACAGGCTCCAGGATAGCTGGGAAGACCATATGCTCTAAGCAGGGCAGAGCTTCTGCTCCTTCTTCGGCTTTCTCCTCAGGACATAGTCCACCTCCATTCAACCCCACGACTGGCCTGGCTTGACCTGGCACGGCTAGTCTGCGGGTGGCCTCGGGGACCCCAGGGAGGTGTTGATGGGCTTGGAGTCCAAGCCTGGATGCCCTGCTAGTGACCGACTGACAGTGACACGTGGGCCTGCTGACGGAGCACTGAGGGGGAGCAGAGGGGAGCACGGCGAGGCACTGTAACCAGACATCTGTGGACTTTTGCAGGGCAGTGGAGGGTCAACCCTGAGGTGGAGGGGGTTGAGAGTAATGAATACCTCTGCTTTGTTTTTCAGTGAGTGCAAAGACAAGCACATATGAACAGACAAGGAAATAATGGACCAACTGAGGGGAATCTGTTAATCATTTACTTCTGAATTTCTGAGAGTGGCAAACCTTAAATGTTTCACTTTACTGGGAATGGATCCACTCTGGTGGAATGCAAAAAGTTTCAAACTTCCCACCTATGGAAACTCTAAAGGAAAGCCTAATGCCTTTCTAACTAATCTCAGTCATTTATCTTAATGAAAAAGTGCAAAAGAAAGCATATATTCTTAGCCTACTGAGATACTCTGGCATCATCATGAATAATAACATGGTCCCAATCACCCCACTCAATCAGAGCAAGAAGCAAAATAGGCACTGGAATTGTCCTGAGTAAACAAAGAGATTGATTATATTCACAAGGCAATAATCACTGGATGTTAAGTTGTAATTACTCTTTAATCTCACTTTCAAATGAACTTCATGGCAGAATCCATTTTTCATCAGAAAGAAATTCCCCACTGCTTATGTGATATCATAAGATGCAGGTGTAAGGCATTAATAAACATTTTATATATAATAACACTGGCTATTAACATTGCAACATTGACAATGCTACATGTGATAGTGCGTTCAGTTAACAGACAGGCTAGCATAGGTAAGATATTTTTTCCCCATCAATTTTGCCCTGCACAGTGTCTCCACTTGTGGACAATCAACAAAATCAACACATTTTGTTGATTGTCCACTTATGTCCTGCTGCTCAAACATGGCTTCATCTATTGAAGTTTTTGCAAGACTTTGAGATTTGAATGGGTTCAAAATTTGATTTAAATATGATTAACGATGGTGTTTTCATAAAAATAAGAGACTGTAAATAATAAATTTAAAGCAGTTACAATTAATTAAATAAACGAATAATAATTCAATGTTTACTTTCATTTTTCCTAACATAGGCTTGACTTATTAAACTTTTAAAAATGTATTTAAACTATTAAAAATATTATAATTAACATTTAATCAGATCTAGACTGTATTGAGACATAGACATACAGCACATGCTACTTAGACTGGTCTCTGTAATTCACCTGCTGCCTTGTGTAAGCAACACATCTCTGCTTGCCACATCTGCTTGGGTTTAATGAGCTCTGAGGTCTGATAATGAAATTACTGCCTGCAGAAAACAGCACTGTGAAGAGGTTTTCTTCACTCATATTCAGGAGCACTCAGCACACAACGCTGATGTGCTTGCACATATGAAAAGACAATAGCGAAATGGTTGCGTTATCAAGCATCATGTCTGTGGGTATTACTGCAAAACAAAACCCCAAAACAAAACCAGCACACCAAAAAACCCACTGACGTGGGTACAGTGCAAATTGATTCCTGTGCACCTGAGGACCATTTTAACACACACGTTGCCGCACTGGATGTGTCTCTTTGGCTCTGGGTGATTGGTGACTGCTCTAGCAGTGAAAGGCGCACCATAAAGCCACTCTTAACAGGATGGAGGATTTCCTGCTGTCAGCGAGGCCTGAAAATCGGAAATGTCACTAGTTGTGGTTTTTAGGATATTTATTGCAACTCTCTTCACTTTTACTCCTTCAAGCCCAACGCTTTATGTGCCTGTCATCGTGAACAGTGTCTGAGCCACGCACAAGCCCAAATATAATGCAGGCTGATACTGCTCAATACAAATATGCTTTGACATTAATTCAAGACATGATGTAGCATTCTGTGTATAATATTTTCTTTGTTTCTGTGGCTCAGTTGTAAAGAGTTCCAATATGCTACTGTTTTATTTATAGGCAATTTGGGGGCGCCAACTACCTCTAGTGTCCACACAAGTCCACTTTAGGTTACAATGCAGGGAAGGTTATTTAGAGTGATGATATACTAGTGCTCAAAGGTACATCCTCAAAAATCTGTCTCCTGACAATACAATGCAATAGCATTTAGACAAGACTTAAATTCACATCCTATCAGGTCAATGTAAAACATCTCAACTGTCACACCTCTGAGTAGAGTCGTCCAACATGACAGATTATAACATGTTCTGATTCTTAGGATGTAAACAAAAGCAGTGATTTAATAGACTAAGGCATGCACCGTGTGTGCCAGTGCGGATCCAATTTACTAACAGCGAGTGGCAGTAACTCAAGAGCAAGTGACGCCACGAAGGTTAAAAGAAAGGTCCAAGTGTGTGTGTGTGTGCGTGCATGTTCAGCCATGCTTGCTCACTGGCTAGCCAACAGTAAAGTGAAGAGGGGCCATGTTTCTTCAGAAGATGAGTCAGATCACAGATGACACATCTGGCTGGTTAAACAAGGACACATATACGCTGGAAGTTAGACTGATGTTGTTTTAAGACCAAACCAGAGACTGTGAGGTTGCGTTATTCCTGAGCTTGCCCGTAAGTCTGTTGACTTACAACAGGGCACTGACTCTGAAATCTGAAGTGGCACTAATCATACAGAGAGAAAATAAACACAGTTTAAAAGATGAAGTAATCTGAGATTCTAACTGTCAGCTTGGTGTTAATGATTGCATGATTTTACTGAGCTTTGATTATTTAGAGATTTGGACAATGGTAATTTGAAATGCAAATGCTCTTCTGTAAAAAGCACCACAGGCTGCCGTAACTCAGAAAAGAAAGGGATGTATATGGACAACTATACTTTTAGTTTTTCCTCCATTTAACAAAAAAAACCCGAACTAACAATGTGTAGCTTCAGTCCTTGCTATATCTTCATTCATTACCATGAACAAAAAGCAAAAAAAAGTACTGCAAGTACTATACTGTTTTTTAACCTCTGTATAAAAACAATTTAAAAATATGTATACCCATACAAATTGAAACAGATGACTGTACTTGTCTGTTAAAAAAAGAAAGAAAAATCAATTGTAGTTCTGTATTCTGAAGGCATGAACCAGTGCAATCAGGTAGCTGTTCACCAGGGAAGACTCCAGGCCCAGGTCAACCAGCCAGTGCTTTATCCCCTGTAGTGATCCCACATGAACAGAGGTCAGCTTCTTGCTCCTGCTGGATTTTCCCTGCGGTAACTTCACAACCCACAACCCACTCTGACTTGCTTTCTTTTTCTGATATACTCCATGACAAAAGGTAGACAGCTATGGAAAAAAAAGGAGACAGACATATGTAGTGGACATCAAAATGTCGCACAAGCTAAGTACACCTTATAACTTGCAAATTCAAACTGTGCTCAAAAACATGAAGGACAACGTGTACAAAGACAGGAAAATTATGTGCTCTAAAGAATAGCAAACCTATATTTTAAAAACATAAAAATAGAAAAGGAATGAAATTATCCCTCCACAGTCGAATAAATACACCTAATAAAATGGGGAATAAAACTGTGAAAGAGCCAATGAAAAGAAGCACTTATTAGAAGGAAATCAATTTCACTGCAAAATAGTTTGTAGGAGGCTAAATATGAAACTACCTAAACTGAAGGAATGTGTCCTCTTTCCTATTTATTTTTGAAGACTGAATAACCTAAAGTAAGAAGTAAGTGTGTGAGAGAAGGATACAGCAGAAGAAGCAAAAGCAAAGTAAAGACACGACTTCAGTTCCAAGTATCCACTCATCCGCATCAATACAGCCATCAGTATTTCCAGATCACTGAGATGGGGGTTAACCATGACCCTGTGCTCTGGGCAAAGGCCACAAGGGATAGGCTTGCTGTGAGGTCCCACCCTCCCGAGTCTGTGCTCAAGTCTGGCCCTAGCTCCCTTAATCACCACGACCAGAAAGTCAATACAGTGCACGAGTCAATTACCTGGGGAGGAGAACTCGAGGCTCGACATCCACGAGTTTCCCTTATCCAGACCACCAATCTTTCTGACAGCCAAATCATAGGCAACTTATTAGATTCGGTGGAGAAGGAGATTTTTACATTAATAATTCACTCTGTCCGGGGCTGCATCTCATCTCCTCTGTGCTACAAAAAAGCGAGACCACACTGGTGCACAGAGCAGGCGACAAAATGCAATGCTCGAATGGAAATGAACCTCTCTCGCTGTACTACCTCATTCTCTGCTTCCTTGCCTCTTCTCTCCTCTTATTTGTTTCTCCAATATCTTTTTTCCCTCTCTCCACCTCCATCTTCATACCCATTCTGGTTGGCTGGTGATAGCAATCCTGTGCCATTTCTTCTGCTTCTCTACTGTCACAAACACTCAGCCTCCCACACTCACTCTCTGAACCAACAATGCCGTTGAGAATAAAAACAACGGATGACAGCCTTGAGTATACTTTCTGACTTTCATCTCAAAGATTTATTTTAGTCTAAATGACAGGTAAACTATTCTGGAGAAAACTGTTTGTAAGGTTTATTAAAAAAAACTAAAAACAACTCCTTTCTGAATTGGAGTATTTATGGTCTACTGATGAGAGTATACCGGTGCCCCTTCAGTGTCCCCATTGCTTCTCCACTTATGTTTGCTGTTTTAATACTGTCAGACCTAGAGTCTTTTCTCCTTCACTTTCATCCTCTTTCCAAATGATGTCTCTTCCTTTCCTCCATCTATTTGCCTCCATCCCATTTTGCTCTTGCCAGTGGTGTCCTGCTGGTGATGGAGAGCCGCATTTCCTTCGGTGAGCTGCTGCCCTTAATGAGGCTCCTCAGCCACACACCGTATCAAATTAACAGGCTGCACCAAACTATCACAACCCATACCCACCAGCCGGGCCCCGGGCAGACCCAGCGCCTTACCTCATTGCACCCACAATCGCACTGTGTGATTGATAAGATGGGATGTGAACAAAGAGAGTAGGGTGAGGTACAGACCTACAGAGAGAGGGAACCAAACTCTGAATTTTGTCCTGTAATGACAAATATTAGGCTTTCCAAAGATTAATTATCCTCCTGATGGAATCAGTAATGAGGGGAAAAGGTCACAGATTGCCTGTGTGAAATTTTTCACCTTAAAAAAAAATAATTTTAAGACACAACGACAGCTGCCATAGTCTCCCAAGGCCACTTTTAAATGCTAGTGTTGGTCTTAAAGCTGCAAATGTGCATCTTTTCTTTTTCTGGAAAACCTTGTCCCTGGTTTCAATCCAGGGGGTCAATGTGGACATTGGGGAGGACTATAAATACCTTGGAGTACACATAGACACTAAACTGGACTGGGTTAAAAACACCACTGCACTCTACAGGAAGGGCCAGAGTCATCTCTTTTTTCTGAGGCGGCTGAGCTCTTCCAACGTCTGTCGGACAATGCTCAGGATTTTTTACGAGTCTGTTGTGGCCAGTGCCATCCTCTATGCTGTTGCATGCTGGGGCAGCAGGTTGAGGGTCGCAGATGCCAACAGACTCAATAAACTGATCCGCAAGGCCAGTAATGTTGTGGGGATGGAGCTGGACTCCCTTAGGGTGGTGTCTGAGAGGCGGATGTTGTCCAAGATCAGGACAATGCTGGAAAATACCTCCCACCCGATCCATGACGTGCTGGCTAGCCACAGGAGCACGTTCAGTGAGAGACTGAGATTACCAAAAAGCACCACTGAACGACACAGGAAATCATTCCTGCTCGTGGCCATCTCCCTGTACGACTCCTCCATCTAATACACTGTAAACACTGCAATAGTTACACCCTTTTGCACACGCTCTACAGTAAAAATAACAAATGACAAAGTTCACAGATTAGAGTTAAATGTCAATCTTATACATCTCACCTCTGTAAAATTCTTGATATTTATAATTGAGTGATTTCTATATATTAGTTCTATTTCTTAAATCTGTAAACTTTGTAATATATTGTGTTATTTAATTAGTTTAGTCTGTTACTGTTACTGTCTTGGAGCAACTGTAACCAACATAATTTCCTTAGGGATTATTAAAGTATTCCGATTCTGATTTAAATGTTTGCTATAAAAACTTTCAGTTTTAAGGACTTGAAATGATTTTTTCCCCAACACCAGGCTTAAAACATGCAGATGGGAATGTATGCGCAGGAGAGCGTGTTATGCTGTAACCATCCATCTGGCTAATTGGATCTCGAATCTTAGAACACACACTTGACATGCTCTGATAAGGTTATAATCTCCCTTGTGTCTTTGTAGTGCTGGTTCCCTATTTTAATTAGTTACCTCAAGTTTAGGCATGGCATCTTCTATAAAGAAGAGGGACTCTGACATCACGTGCTCGTGAGCTGAACAGAGCAAAGCAGAACAGATGCACTGGAGTCAAAATGACTGTTAGGTGATACAGCATTAATAGAAACAGTACACACATATTCATTGTTCAGCACAAAGACGTGAAGACATAAAAACTAAAAAAAGGAAAGGGTAAATGTTTAAATCAAGCTACAATAATAGCTGGATTACTCTGCTAGGGGAGATAATGGCGTGTGCCTGTGGAAGACAAATCCGGAGAAGGTCATTCCTGAATAAATGTCACCAGTAAATTGGCTTCCAGGAAAGAAAAAAAAAAAAACTGGGTTATTTTACAAGACAACAAGGCTTATATAAAGGAGCTTAATCCATTGTCTATCACAGGGACAACAGGAATGTCCCAGACTTCTGCCTCCTGGCTAGATGATAGCAAGAACCTGAAAAAACCATGAGGTGAATACTAGAGCAAAAAAACAAGATGCAGAAGGCAGAAAGAAAAGGAGAGAAGAAGTATGCTGGCACTTCAAACCTTCTGAATCCAAACCTTTTTGTCAACAGGCCTCTACAGCTGCATTAATCACAATGAAACAGCAGTTACTGGCCAAGTGTCTTTGGACTACACTGCTCACACAGACAAGTGCGAGCAATCAGATATAAAAATAACCTGTTTCACCCAAAAGCACACAGAAACAACAGTGAGTCGTAACACTGTATATAAGAAATTTCATGTGCCAGAAAAATGTAATATGTTCTTTATCGCAGCAAATACGGATTAATCACAATATTTCTCTTTTTTCTAAGTCTATAATGAAATGAGTCCGAGACATTCTGGGTGGTTTGGTGAAATTTCTAATGTCAGACATCAGAATTCACAGCTGGAGCTTGAATGAAATGTCAGACACTATAAAGCTGTTCTTTTGTATGCACTGCAGTGCATCTCCTTCCTGTTTCATTCTTTCGCTCTCCTTAACACACATTCACCTAAAGTAAGGTGAATGTGGAGGTGAGCTTAAACTGGATGTGAGCATGGCTTGAATTGTACAGTTACAAAAGTGATAAACACAAACTGTAACACTGCCTCTGACACTGGCTTTCTACTTTATAAAATTGGTCCTACATTCACACGCTATAACCTCAAAATGAATGCCTCTGAAACTAATAAACTAATGAGGCACATCTTGGATCTTTCTGTAATACAAAAAAGAAAAAAGAAACAGAGCCTTGTATGCCTTTAAATGCTTTGTACTGGTTTAAGTATATTGTACATTTGTATCCCTGTGAGTGCCGAGTGTTCCAGTCTTTCCAGTTTTTGTTTTTTTTTTGTTGGTTTCCCCATCTGTTCTTTTTGTGTCCTTCAACAGCTGCAGAGTGCTAGCCGCCCACTCGCACACACTCACACCTAAATGCTCTCTGTCACACCGGAGTGTCAACAGGCCCGATTTCCACTCTAGCTCAACTGTCGAAAAAAAAAAGAACACGCACGCGCACACACACACACAGGTCTGAAGTGAGATTGGTGCTATCAGTTTGTCTATTAGTAATTCAGTGAGTCTGCCATGCTCTCGCTTCTTCTCCCAACAGCCAGCCAATAAAAATCAGACCAATAACTCCCATAAAGTAACTGCCTCCAACAAGGACACAAACTACAGCCTGAAGTTCCTTCACCACTTCAGGGCAAATGGATACTTGACATATAAAATGACTCAGTGAAAAGTGTTAAGGAGCGTGCACAAGAGCACCGTGTGCCCCTGTGCATGCACGTGCATTAGCAGAGCTCATGCATGTGTGCCGCAGGCTCCAGTTAGCCAGCAGCGGGTATGAATTCTGCCCTGTCCTCCTCTGCAGTGGCCCAGACATGGATTAATGGTGTCATTAATCTTACCTTTAAAATGAATGACTTCAGCACCTCCAACCTGCGCCAAAGCGGTTGCCCAGTCCCTCATCTCTACTCCTTACCCCCCTCCCAATCCGCTCAGCTGTGACGGATGGATAGTGGGTCTGGATAGTGGGTCTGCCATCCTTGGCTTGGCACAGACCGACTCAGTGGGATATCAGAGGCCTGAGAGAACTCTCTTGCCAGTACCCATTGCTTCCTTGCAGACGTGCTGCTAGTTTTGGTGCCTTTGTGTCTGTCTATGTTCACTCTGCAAGTTTGTTAAAAATCATTCACCAGTTGTAGCCTGTGCCTACCAAACACGGGGTTCAGCTGCAGTTATACATAAATACTGTATTTCCTGGAAGGACCAAATTCTGCTCATGTGACATCGTTACAGAAAGCATGATAAGGGCATCTATATGATGGTTTTTCATACCAGAACTGTAACGTGGAAGTCATGTTACCTCCTCACTTTCCATTTCAAAAACCTGCTTGGCTCTAGGAATTGGCTGTTGGCTGTTACATAAATAGCGATTTCATCATGTTTTAATCAAAAGCCAAACAACATCATGTGATTTATGGATGAGTGAAGTTGGAGTAACTCAGTTATTTTCAATATTGACTAATCTACTGCTGCTTTTTCAGTGAACCGCTGCAACATTTAATCTATCAAATTTAAAGAATAAGAAAGAAAAGTTTCTGTTGTCAGATATTTTTACTTTTGTAATTACCAACCGAAACACCAATGATTAATTGAAATATTGTACTCTCATCACCGCATGTGTGAATATCTAATGGAAATGCAGAATATATATCGACAAATGCCATGTGTGAGCTGCTTGAGCTCCAGTGCTGGATGCCATTCATCACTAAGTGAGAGGGAGGGAGGTTATCAGGCTGAGCTAGAGATTTCTCATTTCATCAATAAGTCGTCAGTCTTCCTGTGCTTCCCCTCTCCTCCCACCTCCTACACCTTCCGTTCCTCAGCTCTGCCAAATGACCATCCACACCACAGAGGCTGCTGGCCATTATCCAGCAGGCCAGACACACACTTACACATACACAAACCCACATAGCCATAACCTGCTGGACTGTATGTCACTGTCAAAGTCAAGGAAACACACAAAAACTGTTTTAAAAACACCAGTATAGGGAGGAAATATTTTGCTGAGCATGTGTTGTTTTTCAGCACCACGCACAGTTCAATAGAGGCTCGTTTTTCACATTCTGGCCGCTAAGCATCAGATAAAAGTTATGTCCCTTTTATTTGAACAACAGTTCAAATAACAGTTAGGCAAAATTTCCACATGGTTCTTTGAAATAACTTAGCCTTTACTTCCTCTAACAAACCAGAGATTATAGCCACAGGGAATGAAGGAAGAGGAGGAAGTCAGACTATTTATAAAGTGGGTGTCTTTGTTTAAGCTAATTATTGAGCAGAGCTTGACATTTATCTTCCTTATGTGAGGATAAGGCTTCATAAATAAATCAAAGAACCAATGAAATCTTAAAACTAACCAAAGAAAATCTCCACATTTTATTAATTTGTAGTTCATATTCTCATGAAATAATGCAAAGGGCAATTTATGTCCCATAGGTTAAAAAAAACAAAACGCCTCCCACCAGCATACCATACTGAAACCCATCAAATCAAACCATTCCACACTGAATATAACAGCTAGATAAATCTGCAGTTCTTCTCTAAATGTTGTTTCTTTCTTCAGCAGGATCACATTACAGTTCAGTATTTCTAGAAATAAGACCCAGCTTTCCTCTTATTACACAGCGCATTTTGTTGACAAGACCATTTTTAAAAGTTAAAATAATATGGGCCCAACAATAGCACCAAGCCAAAAAAGGACCACCTGACACCAGCTCTGGGACTGTGAAGGACTGGTTTTGCATCACTTGGTACCACCCTGTCAGATCAATGTGTAATAACTGTCAGTCATTTCTCATGGGATCATGTAGACGTGACATAAATGGGTAGCTCACTTCTGACAACATCTGGCAACCAGCAGTGAATGGGGTGCAGACTTAATGACCAGTCAGAGAGCAGAGTGTAAAAGAGGACCGTTTCGCTGTTATCTATTAAATAAACACTCATACATTATAGTCAGCCTCAGTGGGATAAGTAGAGACTCTGTGGTGAATAGAAAACCTTGAAAATAAGGTTACTGTAACTATGCAACTTGGTTGGAAACAGGCAGGCATCCAGCCCCTCCCCTCACTAGCAGTCGAACACGTGAAAAGTAGTTGATGTGCACAACACTGAACAACATGTTATGAGAGGTCAGTCGAGAGGTCAGCCAAGCTGCTGTTTCAACAGCGTCTAAGAGCTGAATCATTTTCAATGCTAACACGGCCAGCGCACATAACTAACGTAAGCCATCTGTTAAGTTATCAGTATGATAGTGGCTACTGGCTATGGCAAACAATAAAATGATAAAAATGAACGTGGGAGCTAAACAGGAAACGTTACCTGTCCTACCTATCTCTAACATTAATTTGACACACTGCAATAAATCATGTCTAAAAAGTGTTCAAGTCCCAGACTGAAGCAGGGAAAGGTCAAGTAACTTAACAGAAACAATGGCACCTTACATAAGCAACTCATATTATATTATATTAGTATGCACGTATACACATACAAGCCCATGCTGTATTTTTCTGCACTACAACTTAAAAAGAGTGATGCCACTGATGTTATTATATTTCTTAATACAGACTACTGGATAAAGTTTGTTAGTAAGGTGCAAGCAGTGAACTCAGTCAGTAAAATGTTCAGTTTTCCCCTGGTGACCTTACGTAACATCTCCTGCTTAAAGCAGAGGCTGGCATGGAAACTTTTCCCACATCTCGTGCTGATCTATCAAACTGTTGGCTCCACAGCTTCATTGTAACAGTTTTTTTTTCCTGAGAATGTAACGTAATGCACTTTCACTTTTGATTTTTCTTTTCACTATGAATGTTCTTCTGCTAGTCATTGCTGTGAATAAATGAAATCCACATGAATTTACCCTGAATTACCGGCACGCCATAATGTGCCAGTCAGTACACAGTGACAAAATCTGGGATTTTTGAGATTTCTTTCATTTCTTAGGAAATCATCATGTTTTAACTTTTTTTAAAAAAAACTGGTACAAAAATAGAGAGAGAAAAAAAGAACAGCTTCGAGTTAATTGCATGGCCCAAAAGCCCTTAAATAGTAGTTTGTAAGGTGCAAGAGAAGGAAGAGGGTGTTAATTATTCACTTTCCTATCCAGTTCACAGCTACTGGCCTTGCAGTCAGCACTTATTTATAGCTGCTATAATCAGCTGGGGTAATGCAAAAATGTTTTGCTGAGGTAATTCTTAAGTAATTCTTCAAATGCTCTGAGACAGATGTGAAGGAACAGAAAACAAAACCAGAGAGGATAATTGCAGAATCATTTTATGCTAAACTAACAAAACACTCCTGGGAATCTAAATTCATATAATAACTGCACAGACTTCCAGAAATGTTAAAAAACATATCACTTTTCAAAAGTGCCACTGTCAGTACAGGCTCCGGATATCCCTCAAGTTACAGCTTGAGGCAATGAAAGCAGTGTTACAGGCCAAGAAATGTGCAGCCACATGTACCTGCCATTGCCTGGGGTGAGTTTAGACTGACCGAGTGTGGAGGAGGTGGAAACCTTTTGGCACACTATGCTTCCATTCTTTTCCCTTAAAAAGACTCCGCAAAGTAACCCACAGGTGCTGTAACATGAATTTGCTCCCACTGTCTTTGCCTCTAGGTTTCCCTCTCTTGTCACTCCCTTTACTTTCTGTCATGGACAGTTGCTCTCTTTTGATTTATTTTCTCCTCCCTTTTGCTTTTATTTCAACTCTTTCCTTTCACTTTCTCCATCTCCAACAATGACACATCTAAACATGTTCTCTCATCCACTCAAACTAGTTCTAAACTGGTAATATTCCTGGCACTTATATTGTAGAGGCAACGGAGGCTTAACACCACACTATCATGAGTAACTGAAATAGCCAACTGCATGGCTAATGAATCATCCTTGGCAATGGATGGTCTCCACAGCATTTTGAGTGTGGTCCACCAGGTGCCAATTCTAGGAGCCTTTTCCCGGCATGTGTTTCAGTCACAAAAGAGAGAGAGTGAGAGAAAGAATGAACACCCATCTACTGTGAGTCAACCATTACTGAAAAAAACACCAAGGTTTTTTTTTTTTTTTCCTCTGGGCATTTTGGCCCTCTTGCGCAACTCCCCTGCTGCGAAATGACAGAGCATGACCTAAAAGATGGGATGAGGACAAATTGAGGTTACAACTTTGACACTGTGTGTAATAAATTCACCACTGGCATTAAATATTTCACACTAGGTTATTTTTGTACGATACCTCCATATACAAACACATTTCTGGTGTGGTGTAGCTATGGTTTGAGGACTGGCAAGTGGGCCGCGCTGGAGTTTGTTTGCTCGGGAGAGCTCAATCATGCAAGATGTTTGCACAACAGGCCTCTTCTGTGCTGTGGGAAATCTCTCACATGGTCGTCTGCCTGGCTGGCTGACTGGGAAGCATGAGGATGAGTGTGTGTGTGTTCATTGAGAAATAGCTTGACGCAGGCTGCCCTGCAGTACTAGTCCACCCCCTTGTACTTGTCAGTGGAACAAGTCTCAACAGCTACAATAATGTATGACGGAGTCAAGTGGAGGA
>VUQG01021850.1:22208-36938 GCA_015106755.1 Etia nguti | reverse complement strand
AAAAAAAAAAAGAAAAAAAAAAAAAGAGGAGGAAAAATAAAAAAAAAAAAAAAAAAAAAAAAAAAACATTGCAAGGGTTTATTCTGGCTTTTCTTTTTCCAAATAACTCCTCCTATGATTAGGTCATAGGCCATTTCCTGTAGCCTGGCCACGCTGATAGCTGAGGAGATGTGTGTGTATTCTTGTAGAGGAAGGTGTGAAATACTAAAAAGGTGCAGAAAAGCTTCTTTTTGTCATAAACACTCAAATTAGTTACATGCCACAATAAGTATTAATATCACAAGCAATAAGGGAAGAAAGTCTTCTATTGGGGTTATATAGACAAGTACCACAGACTCATACCCTCAAACAAAAATAGCACATGTAAGGCTGACACGTGTAGACATGACAAACATTCAAGGCATTCTAGAAACACACGCAGGGAACATAAAGACAGTGTGGCTGTGCACATCTTCACATAACTACAGGAGGTGCAATGATTCCCTGCCAGCAGCCAGTGCGGAGAAGCTTATGGGGGGGTGGGGCTGGCTTTTCAGGTTAAGGAAGTTGTGACATGCCCCTCCAGTAGGCCCATAAATCAGCCAGCTCAACCTCACTAAGGATGGCTCTTGGGAAAAGAGACATGGAGCATACAGCACATACACAGGCACACAGGTCTCGGCCTCAAACACATACACACGCGTACAACAGTGCCCAACAGTGCGCGTGCCAACACACACAAATAGCAGGAATGCACACTTTGTTATGTAAACGGCTGTGGCACTTCGCCTCGGGCCTTACATGACACACCTCCCACTATGAGGTTGAATGTGTGTCTTTGTGTGTTTAAGGTGTGAATGTTGTTAAGGAATTATAATTGTATCTTCAAAATAACACCTTCCGGTCTCAAAAGAGTTTCACTTGAAACCAGTTAAAAACATAATTCTTTTTT
The DNA here is from genome assembly GCA_015106755.1 of Etia nguti. Classification (NCBI taxonomy): domain Eukaryota; kingdom Metazoa; phylum Chordata; class Actinopteri; order Cichliformes; family Cichlidae; genus Etia; species Etia nguti. Next base: position 36,007 of record VUQG01021850.1, on the reverse strand, counting down.
TTTTTTTTTTAATAGAATCTATATAGCAATCTTCTTCAGCTGTGCAAGCTTTTAACTTTAATTTACAATAATGACAAGGAATCAAGAAAACACTTATTACAATTAATGCATGTGCACGTCAGTGGAATATGCCTTTGACAGCAACATTTTAAAAGATAAGCATCCTTTAGAGTATAAGGAGAGACTTTCTTTCATCATTATGAGGTATGATCACAAGGGTGCAGATGTAAAATAGACTGGACACAACTTCGAGGCAGTCACTGCTTCCATTACTACTGCCATTTCGAAAGTCTACTTCTGAAAACCTGCACATGTGCATCTGTGATGTACGCTGGATTTCCTCCAACTCAAGTTTAAGAGTTGCCATTTTGACACAGTGGAGGCTTTTCAGTACACTGTGTGTAGGCGCACAACAACAAGACACGCACCACAGTTCGAGTCATGTTCATCCTCAGTTGACTTAGGATGTTAAAGTTGAACTCCCGATTCTAAACTTGAACCTCGAAATAAACTCATGGCGCACAAAGCCTTGTTGATGCTGAAGATCACTGTGCTTCTTCTGATTTTGGATGCTACAGACTTTTCCACTGAATTCTGCCGTTTCATTTTTAAATCATAACTGGAAACCAAGCACTTGTCACCAGTGAAATCTGGGTCAGTTTAACACAGAAATTGTGTTCAAATTTGAGCTCACAGTAATCACAGACATACACATGTAGGTGACCAGAATACACCTCTAGGGAGCAATCTAAAAATAACAGCAATGCTGAAATGTTCTTCTTCTTATCCTTATATTTCAAATTGCTGGCATTTCCCAGTCTTTGAAGTAACTGCCGCTTAGTCATACTGTTGTTTATACAGGTGCCTTTTGACTGATCACAACCAAATTTCTACTCAAAGCTGTGCAAAACCACAAATAATGATTAAACTCTAAAGATATCATCAAACTCTTGGAATTGTATACCTGAGTCTGTGGTTCCCAGTGTTTATGACATGGCTTTTGTGTCACAAAACAAGGAACTATAGAGTTCAAATGAGGTTATCTAAAGACACTAGAGTATAATTACTGTCACTGATCAGAAAATGTACTAAACGCTCATATTTGCACTGAACCAACATGTGTGTGTCTGCTGAATGAGGTGAGAGCAGCTCTAAATTAAATCATGTGTAGAAACACAAAAAGCTAGAAGAAGAAGAAGAAACAGTTTCTATAAAGAAACAGTTAAAAAGTCAGCGGATGAGTCATTTTCAGTCTACTTCTTAAAATTAATTGGAAAGATGTTTTTATAAGAGATTATTTTACGCACAACTTCGAGTTTGCAAGTTGGGACGATTACGGTCCTTTTTATGAGAAGGTAGACAGACCATTTTATAGATGGTATAAATTTGGCGAGCAGTAATTAAATAATTAAAACTTGCTTCGACAGCCATAAATAGAAAAGTTTGTGTTGTGTTGGCATGTTTAGGGTTTGGTGTCCATCTGCACCCATCTGTGAAACCAAGAGCTGAGAAGCAAGGCTCTTAAAGCTACAGAAACAACAGTCGCAGCAGTCTGTGCAATAGTTCTTCCTTCTCCTGTTAGCTGACGAAATTCTGAGCGTGCAGCTCTGCCTGACTAAGATGCTGTCAGAATGAGAGATGCAGCAATTACTCTATAGCATAGCCAGTATGTTGATGCATTGGTGCATGCATCCGGCCTTGCACAGTGGGAGAAAGTGAAAGAGCCTGACCCTCATTATATCTCTGAGACACCCTTGGGTGAGGCATTTAACCCCCAACTGTACCAGTGGGACCGTAGTGTGCAGCTTCCAAGTTTGAATTTGGAATTTGGCAGCTGTGTGAATATGGAGGAAAGCATTTACTAAAAAGAGTATTCATCCCCAGTTTTTCCTTCTATATTCTTTTCTGTCCAAAAGTCTTGAGCCACCCATAATTTCTTTATATTTTGCCAGGGGAATAGGTGCAGCGATTTACTGAAACACCCGCAAACATACATGGAAATACAGCGTATAAGGCAAAAACAGAGTTTGTACAATGCTGAATGTCAATATTTGCTACGATCACCTTTACTGTTCAACACAGCCTGAACTTCTTAGGCAAGCTTTCTTGTAATTTCTTTAAGTGGACTTCATGAATAGATCAGTCAAAATTTCTTTTCTCTTTGGATGTTGCTTGCCTTTTTTTCCCCCCCATTCTGTGTCAAGATTATCCCATACTGTTGAGGTCCTGACTCTGGGGAGGCCAATCCAAGGCAGATAATTGGGTGTTTTATCTATCCAGGTATGCTTTTACTGCATCACAAGAACATCTGGCTTCTTGGCATCAAAATATAAAGAAATGAGGGGAGGCTCAAGACTTGTAATATCTTGTGTATGTAATAACTTATTTCACGTCCCTGATGGGATCCATTGAGGAGATAGCAATCCAAGGACTTCTTTGAATATTAAAATATAGACAGTAAGTATATATAGATCTCTTCAAACACCCAACCAAAAAATGCCAATCAATACATATAAAAAATGAAAGAAGGAAGCCTGAAAATAACACCACCTCAGGTTTCAAAGATAGCAACGACCAGAAAAATAAACTGAAAACTTAATCGAATCAAACAGACAGCTACTGCCAGAATAGAACTGTTTGTCAATATAGCCAAATGCAGAGCTGTGTCAAGTTAAATTTATAAAGCAGCCAAGAACTTGGAATAAGCTCAAGATTCTAGCGATACCACAAGTCTTGTTGAAATTTCTTTTTTTCCTTTTACGGCTTTCTCATTCCGAGAGAGGCGATTTATCCTGAGTTTTTGTACTCTGCTGAGGCAAAGACTCGGCCAGAGGTCAAACCAGTAAGACAGATAAAAACAAGAGATTGTCTGGAGGCCCATTAAAAGAAAATTGTTGAGGAGGGACAGAGACATTCATGTCCTGCCTCCGTGGTAGCAAATGGAGCAATGTAAGGGCTGGTTAGAGGAAACAGTATATACACATTATAGATTATATGTCTGTGGATCAGGGCCATCATATACAATACCTTTTAGTCAATTCACAGTTCCAAATCTTCCATTCATATTTTCCATCATCCTCATCTTGGATACTAAAGTCAGTAAAAGAGAGGAAAACAGCTGCCACTTGTTTTGTTTTCTTAAAGATATTTCCTCAGTTCTCTTTTTCCTTGTGCATATTCCTTGCTCTTTGTCACTGCTTTGCTCAGCCACAGGATGAACGTGCAGTGACGAAGCCATATGGGGAATGCGGTTAGACTAAATTCTTGTGTTAGCACACAGCTATTGTTGTTGAGAATTTAAAAAAAAAAAAAAAAAAAAAAAAACGCCTTCCTGGAAATCACAGCAAGCGGTTGTCTCAGTGTGTGCACAGTTCAATGAAAAAATAAAAAAATATATATACATATAAAATATCCTTGTCCTAAATGCATTGCATCATTTACATGCTTGCAGGATTATTTTTTTTTATGGGCAAAGTCACAGCTTTTGAAAATGGTTTGACATCTTTTGTGACACACTAGTCATTTATGCTCTGCTGCACCTGTCTTGTAAAATGGCATCAGTGCATCTGAGCCTCTTCATTAATTCATATAACCTCATCACACTGCATATTAATGACCACCCCATTACAATAAGTCCTTAACTTGTGATTACTGGAGGTGTGAAGAGGGGTAGAAATAGTCATGTGACACACACGGACGCACAAAAGGGTGACTAGAGAGAAGATTTAACGTGTTGATCTACCTGCCATCATCTTCTGGGCTTCATATGGCTCCATGTAACCATCATTCTCAGTTGTCACTTTTTCTGTGGTGGTCTGAGTGCCGCCGGCCTGCTCAGCATCAAAAGGGTCCGCATAGTCTTCAAGAATAATGAGCTGTAGGAGATTTTTTTTTTTTTTTTTTAAAAACAGAAAAGAAAAAAGGTTAGGTTGAAGGAGAGAAAAAGTGTGAAAGAGCAACTGGGGAATTCACACTGCTGCTCTGCTGAACATCAGTATGGTGCTTTGTGACAGACACCACTTGGGCCCCGGACAGTACCAAGTGATATCCACTGAGGCAAGCCAGAGAATAAAGGGTGAAATACATAAATAATGCCCCACCTCTGTATGCCCCAGCACACCGCCACAATGCCTCGGCTTTTAGCCTTACAGCACACTCTCTGCTACTGCGGGTCTGCCTAATTATATGATAGCCTTGTGACAGGCCTACATTTCAAAAGTAGAGGAAAGAAGACCACAACTGCTCAACTTTCTTAAGAGAAACAATTTGGCAGATTTATGCCGAGCTGGCAGTGAGCCACGGCTAATTGCAGTCTTGCTTTTTTGCTGAGCATTTTGTGCAGTAGATGGCAATTAGGTGGATGTCCTGAGACCCAGAAATACAGCTCAAACCTTTAGGGAGCAAAGCTAGCCCACTTGTACAGTGCCTTGGGGGGATATTGCTTTCCTTGAAATGTTTGCTTCATTTATGAGGACGCCACTTCAAAACGATGGACCTTGAATTTGAAAGGATATAAACTCCCATTTGAACCATCTGTCCTCTTGAGCACTGGCTCTAATAAGGGTGTGTGACTGAGGTAATTTGGACCAGTGGCTAGAAAATGCACTTTTTCTCTGGAGCCTCTGTCTGCTCCTACCAATCAGTGGTTACATGAGAAGGGCATTGCATGTTTCGCAATCTGAAAACATGTTAGTAAAAGGGTCGTTTTTTTTAAAGGTCAGTGCACAAACAAGAAAACACCTAAATGAGTGTGTGAATATGTACGACTGGCACTACACCCAATGACTCATGTGTAACAGGAAGGGATTTGGTCTCATTATAAACAAGCTCATCACTCATCTGGTGGATGGGACCGGGAGGGGCAGAGTGGAGGTGGACTGAGGCTCATGCTCACCATGCTAGCATTCTTTTGAGAGAAACCTCTGTCCATCTTTGCCGCAGAGAAAGCATACTCCCCGAAAGCCAACTCCATATGCAGGCCACCCATGAGAATGCCACAAAGACACACAGACACACACACACACCTGCCAAACTTCTGGCAAGTAAATGCACAGATACACCCTCAAAATTAGTGCCAGAAACGCACACATTTTAACATCATTGATCAAGGTTAAGTATCATTTAATGCAGTCACACATTAAAGAAAGACGAAGAAAAAGACATCTTGAAAAGTTTCCAAGTATTAAACGCAAGTAAGTTCACTGTCTAGGGATAATTTGTAAGCCGCTTAGTGACAGGGAAACGCTGGCAGGTATATTCCTGCTCAGATCATCCTCACTATATGTGGATTAGGCTATAATAGCATAGAAAGTAAAAGCACCGCGGATGTGTTCATAGCAGCTACTCCGAGTTAAATCTGCTTTCTTCAGTATTCACTCTCCATCTGTTTGGGGAAAATAACTAGGACTTTTCTTCTGCCACAACATAATTATGGGTTCCTTGAATGTTTTGCTGCTGTGAATTCAAGCAGCGGGAAAAATCCAATACAAACATTGTCCTGGTTTGTTTTTGCGCTGCAAAAGATATACATATTTACGCAAAAGCTAGATTAAAATTCAGGCAATCTGATAAGTGACATCTTTGCAGCCCAAGAGACCCTAAAATTATGCATCACATCCAGTATCATTACCATCTTGCACCTTCTTGCTTGGAAACATAGCCATCAGTAATCATATTGTGTGGCAAATCCACTTCAGACACAGAAACTGCAAACACAGCCAAAATCTAAGAATAAGTAACCCTCATTAATAAAAACTGAATTCTCCTTACTGGCAAACAAGTCCAGTAGATATCTTACTGTGGTTTACTTATTGTAGCAGAGTGACTCAAGGTTTGGGATCAAACACTTTAAAAGGTGTATCATTCATTTACATAACTGCTTTCCTTCAGATTAATTCATTTTAACACAATACAACTGCATGGCAATGTATGAATACAAGCTAGAGCTCCCATGTTCACGTAGCAAAAACTATACTATACTGTATGTTTACTCGAGTTTTAGCAGAGCTCCCTGCTTGAACTCAATCACCTTACCACTTAATGCACCTTCATCATGGGCCAAAGGATGTTTGAGCAAATTTCAGGAAATAATGGCAATCACTCGAGTAATGCGTGGAACCACTCCAAATGCATGACATCATTCTTTTGCCTTTCCTGTTGACATAATGTAGGACAAATAAAGGCTGGGCACAAAACTTCTGAAAGAGAGGGGATGAATGCAATCATGGATAGAAACCAAAGCCATCATTTGAGATTCAAACGCCATCCTTTGTTTTGCCAGAAGCTTGAATTTAATATTAATCAGTGTTGCAGTCTACCAGTGCTTAATGTTCAAGGCTTGAAAATGTTGGCTGTTCTATGAAGATAGTAGCATAGTACCGGAGGGCAGAGAAAGCAAAACACTTCACTCAAACGTAAGCATCATTTTACCTTCCTAAACTACAAACATAAAACAGCTATGCGCAATCAGTGATAAGTGGGTCTTGGATTCTTTTTCCTGCTCATCTGCAGGAGCTTTCAGTATTTCAAAAACCCTTTAAATAATTTAAAACATTCTGTTTTGGAGCTACAATCAAGAAATCTGTTGGTCGGATTAAAGGGATGCACCCACAACTGTGATTAACGGTACTATTAATCATGATCTCTCATTCCTGCTCAAAAGTGCTTGTCATAATGATTTAAATGGTAAAGTGGGTGTATATATGAGGCTCATAGCTGGGAAATAAAAGGTTTTTCAGCATGTTGCTTGTGTTTGTATTTCAGTTAGTACCAAATATGAACTCATCTCTTTTTTTTTTTAAAATCAAAACCAAACTTAAGTATCAGACTAACTAGCCTTCAGTCTCCCCACCAATATAAAATTAAACTAAGAAGAACTGAAATATTGAGGTTATCAGTTAAGTTTCATTTTGAGTTATGAGGCAAAAACCTGATTAAAAGGAGTGACACTAAGCTGTTTGATAAATACCTCACGGAAAATTGTAGACTATATGGTCATTATTATTATTTTGGTCTTTAGACCAGTAATGTGTACACGTATGGTATTTTATTGTCATCCATAAGCTGGTAAGAACATTATTAATTTCATCCCACACAGGTCATTGTTTTGCACTTGGGGATTTCTTAACTATTCACAGTCAGAATAGTCTATTTGGTGCCATCACACAAGGCCTGCAGTCCAATTCAAGATAGGACAGAGGAAGTGGTTAATATATCTAAATTGTTCCAATGTGTTCTTCTTGTCCCACTCCACTAATGACTACTTGTCAGTAGGAGGAACAAGGGGCTTTGAGGAGAGGGCTGCTAGAGAGCAGTGGCGTCGCCTGGGGACACACCATCTGCCTTGTGGCATGCCAGGGTGTGTCAGGACTGCAGCCAAGCCACACTTGTCATGAAAGTAAAATTCCCCCCTCAGCACAAGACTGCAGTGCCTCCATATATCAGGTCTTTGCTAAGCTGTGATGTAAGCCTATATAAATCTCACAAAGCCACCTGACGGGCTTAGGCCATGTCCCTGTGGTATCTAGGTCCTTTACTGGTCTGCAGCATAGAGAGAGAACTCACTCAATTACTTTCATTCCACAGTTCAGATTTCAGCTGGCCATGTCTTATACCTGCCAGAGCTCTGGCAGGTATAAGACATGGCCAAGGAGATAGCAACAGACTTCTTGAAATGCACTGCGGCTCTCAGGCGATGAAGCCGACTTCAAATCAGTGGGAACAGAGGGAGAACATTAGCAATGGAGGGAGGCTATAATAGGCACCTGCCACTTTGGCTCAATGTCCGTGATGCTAGAGCTTCTAGAATTACACTTTGATTTTACCCCGGTCTTCCATTAGAAGTGAGAAAACGCAGGCTGCAATCCTCCAGCAGTCTTAATGCATAATGTGTTTAGTCGGCTCATCAGATAATCAAGAACAAAAGGATAAAAACCCCCAAAAAATTAAAATTCACAAACTGCATTAGATGAAATTCGAGCACAAATGGTTTAAGGGCTAGACAATAGATTGCTGAATACTGAGCCAGCTACATGTCAACTGTTGGCATTTTACAACCCCGATCCATCAGCAAATGGATGATTTCTTCAGGAAACAGAAAAAAGAGACTTTGATCATAAAAAAAAAAAAAAGAGGAAAATTGGGATTTACACCACTCCTGTTAAATAAATGCAAGCAGATTGATGATATTAATGTCATATATACATGAAGAATTGAATGCATCAGAGGCTAGTCAGGGTTCAAGCCCTATGAGACTACCACAAAAGTCAGCAGGCTGTAGAAAAAGGGAGAAGGGAGAAAGAAAAAAAAAAAAAACGAAAGAGGACTGACGTGTGTGATTTATGTCTCACGCCACAAGGGATTTCAGCCACTGATAACCTAATACAAGTCGGTGCTTAGTGGGTCAATTGCATTAAGGCATTTCAAAGGGCTTCTTTGTTCTTGTTGCTCTTTTGTTCTTCAGTGTAACAAAAAAAGAAAACATGCCACTATTTAAAGGACAGTCAAGTTAAAGAATATATGAGGGGAGGGGAGAAAACACAAAAGCTGAGGAGACACTATTGGAGACTGACTTGTATAAAGTATGCTTTCTCCTGTGGGGTGGAAAAAAAATGTTCATGTAAATCCAAACTCAGCAAGCTGTACCTCATTGAAATGCCTCTGCTGATAGCTCCCCCACCTTATCGTTGTCTATAAACACAGGATGAATGCTGTGTGTGCAGCCATCCTAAGATAACGTGGCTACATTTTTTTTTTTTTCTCCTCTCCAAAGAACATACCAGTGAGAAACACTCCCTCAAGGCAATTTATTTAAGCAAAAGCGATCACAGGCCCTCTGTTGACATAACACAGTTACCATCAATAAGATACTTTTATGTTTCTAAGAAGCAAGCACAAATCTGGTTACATTTCATTGAAAGCCCCTTGTGCAGACTGAGCTTTGCTGGGTTCTGCATCTCCCAAATAGATTAGGTAGATGGAAAACTGGCTTTGCCTCTAAAGGAGAGACGGTGCAGGAGTGCAGTTCCTACCATACAGACCTGACATTAATGAAACTTTATTGAAATGTTTCCTGAGAACCATGGTTGCTGTTAGAGCATTTTGCCTCTTTGGAAGCTTTGAAGAGCGATATGCATCCTTTAAAGGCCTGCTTAGGAGTCTGCAGGGCAACCTAATCAAATTAATATATTTGCTCTAAAGGCGCTGCTTTGCAATCAGTCACAAGCTACTGCAGTCCATGCAGCAATGAAGAGCACTTCAGTGGAAATAAACAAAAATTCTGTTTATTTCAAGGTGTGTTCATTTGATTTGCTTTTAATCTAATTGGAGAATCAGTCGAGAGCAGCAATTCAGTGTCAGTAAACATGCTACTCATCCTTGTAAATCAGCAAGGCAAGAAAAAAAAATTTAAACTTCGAAGGAAACAAGATAAAAGCACCCCCCCCACACTTCTTCAGAGCATTTATAGCCTGATCAGGAGTCGTGTTGTAAAATAAAAAGAAGCCCCTTTCATAGCACCATTTAGTGTACCAGCAGCTACTATTAGCATACTCAAAAAATACTGCAGTTCATGCACAGCCATCAGTTTTGCACGTGTCGTCCTCAGAGACATCTGCATTGTGGGTGCTGACTTATTTATTACACCCCACCCCTGTTAAGATTTAGACCACATTAAAATGTTGTTCTGATCTCTGCACTCTTGCCCATGTGGAGCGGCTTTCGCACGCCAGCTAGGGCGAAGCTGGTTCTTTTGGCACAAGTGATTTAGGCTGTTGTTAATCATGGTTTGCATGGGAATGCTTCCAGATGCAGCAACAGCAAAGCTGATACCATGCGCCACGATTCAGTGGAGACACAATCCGGCAATGTAGAAACCAGTTGAGTCAGAAAGGAAAGGGATGTAAAAGATATCAAGTACACCTGGACAGTCCCCACACCAGGACTGTGAGAGCGCCATTAACTGTGCAGTGATATAAAGACAGAGGAAGAAATACAACTGTCAACCACAACGACAGCAAGTGAAAATGACAGAAGACGATGTTATTTTTACCTTCTTGTGATCTTTTTTTCAACTCAGAGTAGACGTTCTGGAAGTTCTTTTTGAGCTCATGAGTATCAACTTGGATAGTTGATACTCATGAGCAATGTGGGCTGATAACGAACACTTAGACAATGTATTTTGGGAGTGATCAAGGCCTTGCTGAACCCCATCTCAGTTTGTGCATTTGTGCAACTCGTGCAGACACATTTGTGTTTGTAGGTTTTAAATTAATATATCTGTATAGGGTGTGCCTTTATACTAAAGGCTTAACTATGTTCAGCAAGCCTAATCAGCTGCTAGTGACACATTTGATTCAAGCCATTTGTCATCCGGACAAATGGCTTAAATTGTCCTAAATTTCCCCCTGAAAAGCATACATTTGCCACTGTAACATCACCACCTGTGAGTAGACTTCTGTACTAAGACAACTGCCAATCATCAGTATCAAATCATTTGCCTTCCTTATCCCATTTACAAATGGATTAGGATTCTCACAGATCCTAATTCAATAAGGGAGACTGACAGAATCCCATGGTGTAATTTTTGAAGTACTGCCTTTGTATTGCAAAGCATCTTTAAAGCAAATGAGGGTGAGCTGTAGCACCTCTACACAATATCAGTGCTTATTCTTACCCTAATTTGAATTTACAGAATGCACACTTTACACTGCATTTTGGTTGTACTTAACACAGAACACTGCAACCTCGACCACAATAACAGGGCAATTTAAACAATCACTCCAATTAAAGCTGTCTTGTGCCTTCACCTAATTTTATGTAGAGTGCACACAAAATTAACTTTAAACAAAAGCTTGTTCTCAGTAATTATAATAATTATTAAGCCAGTCATCGTTAGCTATTGAAACAAAATGTATGGCTTTTTGGATTGACTTGTTGGGGGAAAGCTCAAAAAGTCAAAAGAAGTGTGAGACAAAAATTTGAAAAAGGTGAAAAGTAAGGCTTCAAATTAAGATTCAGAAATCATCCAAACAAGCTTGACATTCAAGCCACCAAACAATCAATTTTACAGGTCATAAAGTAAGTAGATATAAGCATGTTGTATGACACGGTCTCTCATATGAATTGCTCAAACAGGTTGCACCTGGGAAACAACATTTCCTGCGGATCTACTCCACGAATAGTATCCAGTGTGGATTATTTCACATATGTAAAGAGCTAAATCTGCACCCCCACTTTTCGGCAATTACCTACTCTAACATTCCTGTTCTCCTGATGAATGCATACATAGTTTGTTAGCAGAAAACACCTCAACCTGTCCCCAAGGATCCCCTTCATTGAAACACACTCCACACAGCCACTTAAAAACAGTGCGGGGAAGGGAGGGAGAGAGAGAGAAGCCTGCGGGTTGCACCCTGTAGAGGGGATGCTGCTTTTAATATGTGACAGATATTCAAGATTAAGTACTTGACGACACGCTTGACAAAATCCAATTTCCTTTCTCTGTCCCCCATCCCTGTGTGATAGATTTATTGGCAGTGTTTCTGCTACATACACTAAGTGGTGCAGCACAAGAGTCAAGAATAATTCAGGTACTGTGATGGAATGTAGGAATTTTCATTAAATATGATAATCCTGTGCTAGTGTGAACAAACAATTTGCCCTCAACACTAAAGGCATTACGGAAACACTCAGTTTTAAGATGGAAAGAAAAAGTTGTCTGCCCACTGAATGTTTAAGTATGCTGGCATTTGCAGTGAAAATGCAATATGCTCCCATTTGATGGTTTTACCATAATGTACAAGTACGAACAACGGCATATTTTAATGATAGCTTCTATAAGACAGAAAGTGACAAACAGGAGAATAGGGCTTCATGTAATAACACGATGCGATCCACAGGGAAAGAAGCTTTGATTATGAAAGTGTGATTCACCGAGCAGGGAGGAAAACAAAACACACTGCTTGTGTGTGGCGTTAAACAAAGCTAGAAATTTTTTCACGCTATGTGAGGATGAGCTGACTGAGACTGGAAGCTCTGTGGCCTCAGATCGCCTCTTCTTGGTGAGGATGTACTAAGGTTGCTACACACTGCCCACTCTGACAATAGAGCTAGCGCAGGGTGGAGTTCCATACCACTGCTATTGCTACGCGGCTTCCCACCTCTCTAAGGAGCACAGCGAACGGCAAGAAAGGCTATGTTCGGATGGTTGAGGGACAGTCACCACTCTGTTTCCACAAACAGTTATGTGCCTTTTGCCACTTGCAACTTTCAGAATGCTCAAGTAAAAACAGCCACCGGGAGCATTTTTATTAAACAAGCGAAAGGCAGAATAGCCAGCCAGAAAAGAGGGGCAAGCACAAACTTGTCAAGTTAAAAAGGGAATGTCACCAAGTTGTAAACACTTCCTGTCAGGAAAGGAGCACTTCCTTAATCCTGGAGCAACCAAGCCATTCTGTATTTTCTACCATACAACCTCAGACAGTGCTTTAATTCTATTCCTTTAATCCTATCACCAAAACAAGTGATAAAATAAACTGAAACTAGCTCTAAGAAACAAAAGGAGTAAAATGCTATCTTGTCTACGTAAATGATGGAGTAGCATTACAGCAGTTCTATTTTTTTTACTCAAATCTTTTCTCATTCAAAGAATGCATGAAATGAAAAGTCTGGAATCCCGGACAGAAGAAATGGAAGTGTTCGGCTTCCTGGTGGGCACTTAGATCACAGGGCAGCTCTGTTTGCAAGACGGAAGTCTGGCTGCCTCCTGCAGTGTGACACAAAAACAACAGCAGCCACTTGCATGCACCAGATTAGAGAAAAAAAAGAAGCAAATCAGTCCATCTCTAGGACCTCTACAGCACGGCAAAAAACCCCAACAAAACTATTTGGTTACAGATGAGGTTTGCATAGCTTTTAAATCAGAGTTTTCAAAAATACTGCAAAAAGCCACTGCTTTATGCAAATTCTCTCTTTGTGTCTCAGATGGCATGCAAACTCATTTGTTTCCTTTTAATCTGTGTGTGACGATCTGCCTGCAGACCAGGGCTGCCTGCTTGTACACTCAGCTACACACACTGTCATTAAACAAAACAGAGCCATGTGTCTACAACTCCCCAGCCGCCAGAGCTGCAGCACTAGTCTGCAGGCTAATTGTGACCTGGTGGAACTATACGACTGATGTTTCGGCGCAAAGCTGGAAAAAGCAAATCGAGCAACAAACACAACAGACTCCATCGGGACTCTTTAAACTGGGAGGAAGGTTCCCTGATGGAGAGAAAAGAAAATGAGCAAACAATGGTTAAGGGCCATTATTCCCAAGACCTACAACTTTTATGCACACGTGGTGGGATGGCTGGGGGAAAAAAAAAACAAAAACAAAAAACCCCCAAAACACCTTAGCCATGGCTAGTTATTACACTCAATGATGCTAGATTACAGTGTCATGATGTAAATGAAATGGGATTTGTGTTTCCACCAAAATGATATCTTGACAAAAAGCAAAACCTTTCTATGCTTTAAAATAGTAACTATTACATGATGGCTCACATCTTCCACAACAAGATGACCTCATACTGTTTCAGAAGAGGTGGAGCTTAAACATTTGAGTTGTTAAACTCGGTGATCCTTCCTTCCTTTCAAAGAGCCCTTCTAAGATTCTTGTTCAGGTCAGGAATGCATTGTAAAGCTCTGTTATCAACAACAATAAAGCACAGAAACAGTGAGTATAAAAAATGTTTGGAATGAAAGACTACATCTGTGGAAGAGGGCAAATAAAACTTATTATTGGACAGTATGATTTA